>JANHAO010011665.1:0-16950 GCA_026873985.1 Saraca asoca | reverse complement strand
TTGAATTCATAACAATATTAGCAACTTCAATATATTCTTTATCTTCTAATAGAAATTTTTATTGAAAAATCTTATGCAACAAGAATCCAATCTCAAAAACACAAAGAGTATACAATTTACAAACATAAAAAGGGTAAGATCTGTTATTTTGGGACCCTTAATTCCATCTATTCAAAATCCAAGGCTAAGGTTTATTCTTGCACTACTAAATTCAGGGAACAACGAATCAAGTGTTTTTCATTAAGGAGAATCAACTGGATGTTGAAGCTTGTCATCAGAAATCATTTGATTCACATGCCATGTTAAGTTCTTGGCATCTCTTGGTTTAATAAACGTGTTTAAACCTTGATATTATTGGAAGGTATCATAACACCTTAGTCGGAGCCCTGTTACTTTTCATGATGTCATTTTTCTTCAATTTGTAATGTGTTGCCTCATATTTTGGATATTTGTGTAAACTTTTGTACTCCTTTTAGAATAATATACAATCATTAGGGTAAGCATGTATCTTCTTATACTCCATCCATTAAGCATAATATTTTCTTGGCCTCATAAGTACTATCTGAAAGTTCATTACCTTTTAAAAGCATTTTTTCAACACTTCAAATAAAGCTGTGAAACTCTTGTCAGTCCAACCATATGCCACTTTCATGTTGAACAATCTTAATACAACAGATAATCATATAAATTTAGTACAACCTAGATACAAAGGCTTTTTTGCATCACTTAACAAACTTTCAAGGATGTGTAGCCGCTTAATAAAATTATCTTCAATAGCGTCATGCACTATATCCTCTATTCGATTATGCAAATCCGTATCAATTTCAATGTTCTAGCACCCTCCCTTATCTTGATAACTACTAGATATACTAGACAATTCACTTTCACTGTGCAATATCCATCGTGTATACCCTTTATCAATGCCATAAATAAATAAATGATCATTTCCTTCCTTGGCTTTTGCTCTCTAAACACAACAACATCTTACACAAGGACATCTAATCAACTTATTACTATTTGTAGCATGTTGATTAACAATAAATCTAATAAGCTATTCAACCCAATTTGCATATTCTTCACTCAACTAACCAACAAACATTCACTTACAATTCATCAAGACCTAATATAAATTTCAACAAATACACAAGTTAACAAATAATTTTGGAAATATTTCAATTTGTTCTAAAGTATTATTGTGAATTTAATCAAGCCAATTCCAATCGCCATTTGAACTACAAAGTTGCAATTCAAATTTGCACTTAATTTTCTGTATAATATATTATGATCCAAATTTCAAAAACAACTAATGCACACTACTAAAAATAATCAACACACAATTCATCTCATCCATACAACATTATTATTAATAAAATTCAAGCAGAAAAGTATTTGTTACCTGGACATAGAAACACAGAGAGAGACTGAGAGTAAGACAAAGTCGATGTGTTCAAACCACCAAGAGATGGAGAGCGAGAGTAAGTTAGGCTTTTGAGGTCAGTGAGAGAGTGAGAGTAAAAGTGAGAGTGCTTTCAAATTGTTAGAGATGGAGGGGGAGAGAGCTATGATATCAAACCTAAAAGAGAACAAAAGTGACAATTAGATGTGTGAAAACTTCTACATTTTAAGTTTTAGATTCCCACCAATGCATCTTATTATTATTTTTAAATAAGTGGAGACTTTCGATGTTAGTTTCAAATAACAATCCAACATCATTGTTATCTTAGACGCTAGTCTACATTAAAACACCAATGTCTTTAAAATAACTAGTCATTTTTATAATACAAGAAATGCCAATGCGTCTCCTTTATTTTCCTAGATAATATACTATAGTTTTCACAAATAAATTGCTCATTTTTGTCCATTAAATCAATGCTCAAATTCCTGAATTATTTTGTCCAATATAATAGTATTTAATTATTGAAATATTCTATTCTATAGTTTGTAAAAATGAATTATTTTATGTGCAATAGAAAAATTAATCATTAGAGAATAAATTTTGTTTGTAAATAAAAATAGGCAAAACAATAAGAGTTTTAAAAAATAGAGATCTTTAATATATTAATCTATAATATATATAAATCTATTTCGATTTTTAATAAATCTGTAATATATATAAATTTGTAATATATTTTAGAAACAGGTATATAATGTCCATTCTCTAACTACTCACATTAAACGCTGGTTATTATCATGAAACTGACATCATTGTGACTTCGGATGTCATTTTTTTTCTTAAAAATTGATGTTTTTTTTTCTTTCAATAGGTTTTTTTTTTTTTTTTAAAGAAAGGGACTATTCTCTAACTACTAGATTTAGACATTAGTTATTATCTTAAAACTGACGTTGTTGAAACTTTAGATGTCGTTGAATTAAAAAAACAATGTATTCTCTCTAACTTTATTATTTTTTAAAAAATAGACTAATTCATAACAACTTTATAGTACAACAAAACACTTACTAATTTATTACAACTTTACAATATTATAAAACACTTACTATTTTAGTACAACTTTACAGTATACTAAAATAGATATATATATATATATATTATAATTCATTACAATTACCAAACAGACAATATTACAACTTTCCTATTGATCTCTTTCATAAAAGTCAAAGCCAACATAAGAAACCTTGACTTTAGACGTCAATTATCAAGTCAAAATTGATGTTTATTCTCATGCATATATGTCGATTTTAATAACAAATTGACATAGGAACATAGGACATCAATTTTTTTTATTCTAACTAATTTGATAATTTTCATCATATTTACAAAAACACCACTGTCACTTATCTATATTCCTGCATTGAAGTTTTTTATTTTTTTATTATGTTTATACGTCGATTTTGTATTATAACTGATGCATTTATCACTTTAGACATAAGTATTCTATACAAAATTGACATCATAACATTATTTTGGATAATAATATTAATACATTTTCTCACATAATTTACCCAAGGCTAACTATTTTCTAAAAAAACTTTGTTAATTAAATAATTAAGGTAGTTTGTGCTTTTAACAACATTTAATTAATTGGATTATTTTACACATTAGATAATATTTAATTTTGCAAAAATTTATGTGAATTGTGTTAAAGATGTCGATTTATTTTTAAAAAAATCGACATTGTTTCTATTAATTTTTTTTAAAATTATAAATAGGTGATCTAAATTACATTTTTACAAAAAAAAATCAAAAAGAAATTAGGACATAAGCATTATTGTTGAATCAAGCTTCTGGAATTGTTTGTAATAACAAAACACAACACATACATCAAAGACAACCTACAAATAGGTGCTCTAGATTACATTTTTATAGAAAAATCAAAAGAAAATTCAGACAAAAATATTATTGTTGAATCAAGCTTTTGGGATTGTTTGTAATAAAATTACTGTTGAATCAAGCTTCTAGGATCGTTTAAAGGATCAATCCATATGACTTATTTAAAGGGAAAAAAATAGAAGTTAATAATTCATACACAAACTGATCAAAAAAGAGAAACAAAAAGGGAAAAATAAATTATAAACTTTTAGAGTAAGCTTAAGCAGAATGAGTAAGCTTCTATTGGCGTATTGCTTACTTGGGAAGAAGAGTTTGACAAGTGAGGCATAGAAATTTCATTCCACAACTTAGATAATTGCTCTAAATAGGTCTTTATGTTGTGGAATGAAATTCTTGTGCTTCACTTTCAAACTACTCTTTCTAAAAGTAAGCCATAGTATGCTAGATAATGAGAGGAGACACATTAGCCTTTTATAATACTAGGTAATGAGAGGGGATGCATTAGTCTTTATAATGCCATTGGACTTTAGACATCATTTATTTACATTGAAACCAACGTGTAATATCATATATCTACATTGTTTTCTAATTAAAAACTAATGTCTAATCCAGCTCTTCATTTAATAGAACCTAAACATGTCAAATTTATATTGAATTATTTTGACTATTCTTGTTGTCTTAGTAAAATAGAAGAAATTAATGATCATTAGAGAATTTTACATTTTTGTAGTCTTGGAAAATGGAAAAAAGTTAATCAAATAAGTCATAAATTATATTATAATAAAGTTCTTTGAAACATAATCAAACAAGAATTTAATTGATAAATTAACAAAAATTTTTGACATCATTTTTGAATTTTATAGTAGTGATGTTGGTTGTTTAAAAGGAACTAATGCTATAATTTCCCTCATATTTACAAAAACATCACCATTGTTTCATATATTATTACCATGTTGAATTATTTAATTTTGTTTTTGTCATTATGTTTATACGTTGGTTCTATATTTTAACCGATGTCATTTATCACTTTAGTTGTCAATGTTTTGTACAAAACGGATGTCATAAAGTTGTTTTGGATAATAATATTAATACATTTTCACACATAATTTGCTTAAGGCTAACTATTTTTGTAAAATTTTGTTGATTAACTAATTGAATTATTTTGTCCTTTAATAATATTTTGATAATTGAATTATTTATATATTAGATAATATTTAATTTTGTTAAAATTTCTATGAAACATGTTAAAATATCAATTTTTGTTAAAAAAATCAATGTCATTTATATTATTTTTTTTCAAATTAAACATAGGTGCTCCACACTACATTTTTACAGAAAAATTAGAAAGAAAATAGACACAGAAATATTATTGTTGAATCAAGCTTCTGGGTTGCTTATAACAAACCAACATTAATTTATTGAAGCTTTTGGAATTGCTTGTAATAATAAGACACAACACATATATTAAAGGTAGTATACAAGACAGCATAGACACATCAAGTGCACTCATTATCATCTTATTCAAAGGATTAATGCATATGCCCTGTTTAAAGGAAAAAAGGAAACAAAAGTTAATAATTTATACACAAACTAATGAAAAAATGAAAAACAATAAAGGGAAAAATAATTAATGAACCTTCAAAACAAGCTTAAGTAGAATGAATAAGCTCCAGATAGCATCCTGCTTACTTAGGAAGAGGAGTTTGATAAATTAAGCACAATAATTTGATTCTACAACTTAAACAATTGCCCTAAATAGGTTTAAGTGCGAATGTTTAAGTTGTGGCATGATATTGTTGTGCTCCACTTTCAAACTCCTCTTCCAAAGTAAGCTAAGGTATGTTGGGTAATAAGAGGGGACAATTTGGCCTTTTATAATGCTAGGAGACTTTAGATCTTGGTTATTTATGTTGAAGCCGACATGTGATATCACATATCTATGTCGGTTCCTACTTAAAAATCGACATCCAATCTACGACTTTTCATATAAATGTGTCAAATTTATTTTGAGTTATTTTGACTATTCCTATTGTCTTAGTAAAACAAAAGAAATTAATGATTATTAAATAATTTTACATTTCTATAGTCTTGAAAAATGGAAACTTAATTGTAATATTGTTATGTCAGTAAATAAGTTGTATGTAAACAATTTGCATTAATTTAATTTTTAAATTGATAAAAAAATTTATTTGACTATATATTATAAAAAGTTCTTTAAAGTATAATCAAATAAGAATATAATATATAAATTAATAAAATTTTTTGATAGTTGAGGAGTCATAGATTTTAAAGATACTTTAAACATATATGCCATAAATTAAATAATTACAAAAGTATGTTAGTTCCTTAACTCAAACCGAAGTCAATTGTGATTTTGAGTTTAGACATCAATTATTTAATAGGAGTCGACATTGTGATTTTTCTCATATTTACAAAAACATCATCACATCTATATATACGTTGGTTTACCTTTTTACCGACATCTGTTTAATGACGTTGTTTCTACATTCTATAGTAGTGTTGGTATGCATTTCTCCTAATTATATGCTTGTTGGTTTCCTTTTTCTATTAACCCTTTCAAATGATACAAAGAATTTTTATTGATTCTATCAGATTGTTTACTGCCACATATTTTTTTATTTATTGAAAAATGGATGTTTTTCCTAGTGTGCTTATTGTGATATTTATAGAAGTAATAAAAATATATCTAAATGCCTCCATCAATATGTAATGCAAATTACCATTTTTTTTTTCAGATAATGGATCCTGAAAGCTTAACTAAAGAAGAATAATAATTGAAGCAATTACTCAGAAAGTAAATAAATGATTATTACATATAAAATTGTTGTTTATTTGATATATTTTAATTTTAATTTTAATTGGTTTTGTAATATCTTAAATTTCCTGTTGATTCAATACAATGTTTCATATTGTTAAAATTGAGATTGTATTAGGTGATTATAAATTTTGATTTGATGATTGTTTATGCAAAAATGTGAACAATGATAGGTTTTTGTAAAAATGTAGCTAACAACAAGTTTATATAAAAATATAGCTAGCAGCATTTTTTTGAGAAAAAATGTCGATTTTTATACAAAATTAACATCTTTTTGTCCACTAAAGATGTTGGTTCTTTTATCAAATTGAAGTCATTAGTGATCGAGAAAAGATGTTAGCTTTTATATAAAACCAACATCTTTAGTGATCGAGAAAAGACGTTAGTTTTTATATAAAAATCGATGTCTTTAATGACAAAAAAAAATTGTTTTTTATAAAATAAAGACGTGTTAAAAAAATGTTCAAATAAAAATTTGTTGGTTATATATTAAAAATTAATGTTGTTTCTTATTTTATGTGCTGGTTAAAAATCGATGGAAGTTATTTTTAACATACAACGTTGTTTAGATAAACGTTAGTCTCTAAACTAATATAAAATGTGTGAAATAACTGACGTATAAGTGTTTTTTTTATAATAGTATCAATACATTTATTTAGCAATTATTTAATAGGCAAATCGTGGCCAATTGCACAAATAGTTTTTAAGGTGCTATACACAAAAAGTGTACATTTGTACGTATAGATATCCTTTTCTTATTAACGTGAGAAACTGAATTCTATTATTCTATATAGTTTATCTAATCAAAAGCTACCAGCTAATATGTATCTTAGTACTATATTATATACATATTCGATTTTGAATTAATCCAACCATGCTTATTTCTTTTTATGATATTTTTAAAATTTAGGTTGCAACAAGAAGCCTTCCCATAAAGGCACTATGCTTATTTTACACTAATGGAATTAATTTAATTCAAACTGTATGCTTTTATCTGGTGTTATTAGTAAGATATTGAAATCTGTAATGTTCATGATCAATATAAAACAAAAATGATAATTTATATTTATTATTTAACGGAATTTTACATCTTCTCTTATAAAGCAAGCAGTGGATTTCGTAATTAGAACCAATTACAAATGCAAAAAAAAAAAAAAATGTGGATAATGTACTGTTATTACTCAATATGAAATTTCTTCTGCATTTTTGCCACCCCTATCAAACACAAAACTAAAATAGGGAGACCAAAGATGGTCCCAACAAAGGAATCAGATACATCTCACAAGCTGACACCAGTCACCCCAAATAAGGACAAATTCTATTATATTTCTAAAGGTGAGAGATCCTCTCAAAAAAAAAAGAAAAAGAAAAAAGTGATTTTAGGAGAGAATAAATATAAAATTTTTCTTGTGTAAAATTGTAGAATCCAAAAAAAAAAAAAAAACTATTGAATCCCAAAATAAAAACTCTATCTTCACCTCTCCAAAAATGATTGGAAAAGGAGAGAAGAAAAAAGAGAAAATCCAACTCCATTTCTTATGTAAGAATTTTTTTTTGCCAACAAGAGAGACAAACACAAAGTGTGAATGGATCCACATGTAGATGTATAGTCTATTTGGCACAAGTAGCTAATAAATTAATTAATTGTATTAGAAGTGTTTGATAAAATTAGTTGTTGAACTACTTTATAAATATAAAATAATATTTTAATATCAACAGGTATATAAAGTAAATTAATTTATATTTATTTTAAAATTAAAATATATTAATGATATAATTAAAATATTCAAAATAAGAGTAAAATTAGCTAAAATTTAATTAAGTATATTTTATAACATCATATATATATATACTTATTTAGTTTTTTTACTTATATTTATTTATTTATGTTGAGTTGATAGATATAGACCAAATATGCAATGATATTGGAGTTTTTTTGTCCCCTTTTGAATTTGTAAAATAATAATAATAATAATAATAGTAAGCATTGAAAAAAGAAACAAAATGAGGAAGATGGGAGAGACGTGAGGATGATTAAAAAAAATGAGGGTTTTTAATTAGTTACAACATGGACAGCCAATTAATCAAAAAAAGAGGAATATATTGGAAAAAAAATTAAAAACTCTATTTTAATAAGTTATATGTTATTTGAAGTAATTTTTTAAAAGAGAATATTATTCCCCCAAAAGCTAGTACATTAAATACCTCTAAAATATTTAAAAAAATAAATGTTTAACTAAATCAAGAAATTAAAAGCTAATTTTTCTGGTGTGTTAAACACACACGTAAGCATCACAGTTTTGTATTTATCTTTGTTATTTTGTTTTAAAAAAGTTTCCTTTTAAGAATATATTAGAGTATCTCAAATTTGTGTCACAAACGTTATCAATTATGACTTTTCAATATGAAAAATGCTAAATCTACACTCCCTACATCTACAATTGATAAGCAAGGATTTCACCAAAAGGAAGATAAGTCGGTTTTAGGATTTTATAATTTTTCAAATCATTTTTTAAAATGCCTTTTCAATTTTTATAAAATTTCAATATCTTGGAAACAAATGATTAACAATCTAATAAACTGGTCTTAACAATCTAAAACTTAGTATATTAATTATTCAATGTCAACTTGAACAATAATAAATATTAAGAATATAAATTGTAAAAAAATAAAACAGTAGGAAAAGAGTGATTCAAACATAGATTTTTATAGTGGTTTCCCCTTGAATAGCCTCTCTAAGGTATACATTCACTTTTCAAGCTTGAATTAAGCTCAGTTCCACTATGATTTGTCCCCCTAACTTTGAATCTGACATAAAGAAAAGCCTCCACAATGATTGAATATGCCAACGATCAAAACCTCTTTGAGATATCTCTCTTGAAGCTAAAGAAGCAAGAGATGCAACACTCTTTCTAACCTAGGGTTTGCTAGCCCTAAAAATGCTCAGAAATTTTGAAATGAATTGAAAGAAAACAACAAGAACTCAAAAGTTTAGATTACAAAATGAAGCTTTAAAGGTAAGGACTCACTGAAATTTGGCTCAAGATGTTGTAATAGAGTAAGTAGATGGAGTACAAAAGAAATGGCTAATATTTGCCTCTTTAAAATTAGGGTTCACTCTAAGGAAATAAGAACATAAGGTATTTATAGTGAGAGTGCAACGAATGACTGTTGGTTGAAAATTTACTGCATTTAGGTAAAAAACGAGTCAAATTGCGTGGTAAATTTTGAATTGAGTCAAATCGTGAAGAATGCATAGGTCCTTGATGAAATTTTGGCCTTCACAAATTGACCCTCATGCTCAGTTTAAGGATTTGCAATTTGACTCGTGTAGAGTTCAAAAGATGTAAATCGACTTACTTCAAATTCAAAAGTCTTAGGTAAAGTCCAATTGAATAAAAGCCAACTTGCAGGCCCAAGATTTACTTTTTTAAATTATTGTTTTAAAAATATTGATTAAAAAATATTTCTGAACAATTCTAAAATATTTATTTCCAAGTGTAAAACTTTGTTAATCATTTAAAAATATAGAGAAATACTTTTGAAGAAATTTTTCAAAATCTATGATGCAAATCCTTGAGGCAAATAATTCATAAAATTAACTAAAATCTTGAGCTAAATTTAAATAAATTCTAGCCTTTACATTGAAGCAATCCTAGGCGAAGACTATGTCTTAATCAACCATTCCAAGGCCTTCCAAGATAAAATTATTAAATTCAACTCATTTAGCACATCCAAAAGTTTGTTATTATCAAAAGAAATTATAAATCTTTGTGAAATAAGGGCTAGACTCAAGAATCCTCCTCTTTTTTATGATGACAAATCATTTTGGGTTAGATAAAAAATATAGGCATTCTACACATGTTCATACAAACTTCCCTTTAATTTGATGTCTTTCCTCAAAACATGTATGTATAAAAATAATTCAGTACATAATTCACAAGCCCTAAAATACCATTTTTCTCCCCCTTTTGGCATTGTCAAAATGTAAAAAACAAAGATATGAAAGTACCAAAGATCAAATTGAAATTTAACATTGAGTTTTAACCAAAATTCAAAATAATTCATATCAATAAAGTATCCAAACTATGAAATGGCAATAGTAGAAGCAAAGAACAAAGTCATATGAAAGAGGAAAAAAGGGCTATAGGAAACAATTTATAAGCAACAATCAAACCACAACATTTGTTCTCCGCAAGGTATGACATATTCATTGATCTCAATGATTTGTACCTTCATATGGTTCAAGTGATTGTGGAGTTCTTTGACATCAGGATTCATGTTTGCTTCAAGGATATTGAACCATTCTTGCATGTGATCCAATCTACCTTAAATTTTCTTCTAATCTTCACAAACTTCCTTAAAGTTCTTCTTTATTTGAGTAATTTGCATTTGTTGGAGGAGAGCTAGAGTTTCATTGTGCGAATTATTGCTTCCAACATAACCAAAAGCTCTAATAGTGGAAGATCTAGCACCACTAAAATGTGCCCTTCTCCATCTTCCATTCACATATTTAAGACTCACTTGGTGCATATTTTTCTCACCAAGAAGGATAGTGATGTTGATGTACTCAATTTCTCTAAAAGCCTAATAAAAACTTTAAAAAGTGTGAAGATTTGAGTTAGAAGCACTATAAGACAGAAAGCTTGCATCACCTTTAGTTGCAAAGTGGCCCATGTAAGTTAAGATGAGATATGGGATGTTGACATGGATACTTTTCTTACTATCTCACATGAGAAAAAACTCATTTTCTATAATATTGGTGTAATTTGTGCTCCTAAAAAGAATGACTTTAGAAATAGTGAAATACAGCAAATGATTTTCCATGGATAGCTCAATTATCATTAGTTTTCTAGATTGAAAGATAGGAGCACAATTAGGAAATAGCAATTGAATTGCTTATTCTCTTGAGTAATCTTGCAGGCTTTTAGTGTTTACCCACTCACCATCACCATCCATATCAAATAGCTCATATAACATTTTAACATTCAAATTTATTGTTTTTGCATAATAGTTATTAACAATCACCCTTTTCCAATACCCAGATTGGCATAAAACATCCTTACAAGTCTAGTATAACATTAGCGCTAAAAGTTACAAACTTTGTTAGCTTATATTTTTTAAGGGTGCCTTTTAGTTCAAAGTGATTATCATTAAGAAAATTCAAATCCCAACATCTTAAAGGTTTAACTTTTTGACCATTGTAAAAGGTGTACCTTTCATAAGATTCATTGTTGGGAAAGAACTTTTCCTCTTCAATTTGAACATTTGTGTGTGTAGCTTGCTTGTCACCCATAATCTTCTTTCTCTTCTTTTGAGATCCAAAGTCATCAGCCATTGAGTTTATGGAGAGAAAAAAGAGGAATTTTGAAAAAAAAAATAGGTTTTGAGGATTTTTGGATGAAATAGAAGGTTTTAATTGGTTAGAATGGATGAAATTTGGTGGAAAAGTGTTTTGGAGAAGGAATTTTGTCATTTAATCTATGAAAAATTAAGCATGCAAGAGAGTTTGGTAAAGAAATAATGGAGGACTTAGGTTTAGGGTTGTATGAATGATAGCAAAAACACACTTAGGATATATATAATGGCCCCGATGATTCGAATAATGAGTTGAATCATGAAGCCCAAATTACTTAGGTAAAGTCAAATTGCAACCTCATGAAAAATATCCGAGACCTAGTCAAATATCACGATTCAATTCACCTTGTTCCATATGCAATTTGTGAGTTGAAATGCCTTGCTCCCAAGTTCAAAAATCTTCAAAATTTTTAGTTTTCACCACATCTAAACTATAAATACTAACTCTAAAACAACCCAAAATCACATTGAATAACATGAAAGACAAAAAATGATCAACATGGCACCTACAAAACAAATGGGGGACTCATTGATGCCTAAATCAATAATTAGTTCAATAAGAAAGCAAAATAAATAAACTCAAAAATAATTTAAAATAAGTGATGAAAATTGCCAAAAAAATAAAACAAATAGAAATGAATTTATCAAATTTCCAAGGGATTTAACAAGCCCATTTCCCTCCTAATAAATGCAAAATGATTTCATCAAGAGGTTTAAAAAAAATGTTAGTAAGTTAAAAATCGGTTTGAACAAATTTAAGGGCAATATCTCCTCTTTCAACATGATTCCTAATGAAATGATGTCTTATTTCTCTATCTTTAGTTCTAAAATGCATAACAGGGTTCTTTATTAGGTTGATGAAACTTGTATTGTCATATTTTATTAGAATTTCCTGAAAATTTAAACAATAATATGACAATTGTTGTCTCATCAAAAGGATTTAAGTGTAATAACTACTAGTGGCTATGTACTCCACTTCCATGATAGACAAAGCCACATTGTTTTACTTTTTGTTGTGTTATGAGATTAGAGGATGGCTAAGAAATTGACACACTCCACTAGTACTCTTCCGATTTATTCTGCTATAAGCAAAATTGGCATTAGAATAACCTACTAAAGAACTAGAGCTTGCTCTAAGACACCATAACCCCATATGTGGTGTGCCTATAAGGTATGTTAAAATTTTTTTAATAGAAATAAAATGTAACTCTTTTAGATTTGCTTGAAACCTTGCATACATATACACACTAAACATTTTGCCGAATCTACTAGTAGTAAGATAGTATAAACTACCTATCATGCCTTTGTATATAGTAATATCCACCTTTTTACCACCCTCATCAAGATTAGACTTTGTTAAAGGGCTCATAGGGTTCCACAAAGCTTTACACTTTCCATACAAATTTTTTGAGTAGCTTTTTTGTATATTTGGTTAGCTTACAAAGATACCATCTCTTAATTGCATAATTTGGAGACCAAAGAAGAAATTTAGTTATCCCATCATGGACATTTCAAACTCTCTTTGTATGATTTTGGCAAGATCTTTACACATAGATTCATTAGTACCGTCAAAAGTAATTTCCTCAACATATATTTGCATTAAATGAATATCATTGCCTTTATGCTTTATGGACAAAGTGGTTTTAACTTTACCTCTTGAAAAACTATTGTTTATAAGAAATTTTCTCAAGCGTTCATATCAAGCTCTAAGAGTTTGTTTGAGGCCATAAAGAGCCTTTTTAAATTTATAGACATAATTAGAAAAAAGGTGACTCTCCAATCCCAAAGGTTGTTCAACACGCACTTTTTCCATAATCAAGCTATTCGAGAAAGCACTTTTAACATCTATTTGATAAAGCTTAAGACCTTTCATGCAATCATATGCTAAAAACATAAGAATTTCTTTTAGCCTAGCTATGGGTGAATATATTTCATCGAAATCAATGCATTCCTCTTGGTTATAACCTTTTGCAACCAATTGGCCTTTGTTTCTAACCATTACACCATTTTCATCAAGTTTGTTCCTAAATACCCATTTAGTCCCTATAATTATATAATCACTAGGTTTTGACACAAATTCCTAAACTTCATTTCTTTCAAATTGATTTAACTCATCTTCCATGGCTAAAATCCAATGTCCATCAATTATTGTCTTATCAATATTTTTGGGAAAGATAGGCTAGATGATCACAAATACTTTTAAGATTATTACATGTTACCCTTTGTGATACATCACTAATCACTTGGTCGATTGGATGGTTTCCATGATCTTCCATGTCCTTTGTGGTTGTTGAGTCCATTCTTCAATTATAATATCTAAAGGAAGGGGCTCTTCATCATCTTTATCATTTTTATCTCCTTCTTCCTCTTCATTTCTTTCATATTTTGGATTTGAAACTCCTTGAGGAAGCCAAATATCTATTTGCTCATCTTCATCATCAACTTTATGCACATAAGAAGTAGATTCATCAAAAGCAACATGAATGGATTATTCTATTTGCAAAGTTCTCTTATTATAAACTCAAAAAGCTTTACTAGTAGAAGAATACCCAATAAAGAATGCTTCATCAAATTTGGTATCAAATTTTCTAAGGATGTCTTTACCATTGTTGTTTACATAGCATTTGCAACTAAAAACATGAATATGCAATAGATCAGATTTTTTCCCTTTGTATAGCTTATAGGGTGTTTTCTTAAAAAAAAAACCTTATCAAGGCTTTATTCATAACATATTAAGTGGTATGCATTGCATCAACTCAAAAGGACTTAGGGAGAAAATTGTTACTAAACATGGTTCTTGTCATCTATTCTAAACACCTATTCTTCCTCTCAACAATTCCATTTTGTTGAGGGGTTCTAGGAGAAAAGAAGTTATATTCAATACCAATCTCAATACAGTAACAAGTAAAATCATTATTTTTGATTATGATCACTTCAGATACTTATTATTGTTATTCCTTTTACATTTTAGATAGACTTTGCAAGCTTTTGAAAAGCTTGAAAAGTATCATTCTTTTAAGTAGAAAATAACATCTAGGTGTACTTTTAGTAGTCACCAACCATTATAAGTACATAGTAATTTTCACCATGACTTTTAATTTTTGATGGATTAATTAAGTCTATGTAAAGTAATTGAAGTGGTCTTGATGTACAAACAAAATTTTTAGTTTTACAAGATGCTTTTACTTATTCACCTTTTTGACATGCATCATATAATTTATCTTTGTTGAACTTAAGCTTAGGCAAACCAATAACCAAATTATTTTTAAAAAGTTTTCCAATAAGGTCCATAGTTTTATGAGTAAGTCTTTTATGCCAAATCCAAGAATTATCATTTATACTAACCAAACATATAGAATCAATGCTAGGCTCATTATTAATGTCAATTATATAAATATTGTTATACCTTTTGCCAACCAACTTAATTTGCTTATCATTTAAGTTCTTAATTATGCAATAAGTGGATTCAGAAGTGAGTTTATTCCCTTGTCACAAAATTGGCTAATGCTAAGCAAATTATGTTTGAACCCCTTAACCAACAAAACATTTTCAATACAAGAATGAGGGTCTTTACCAACCCTACCTTTACCTATTACCTTCCCTTTAGCATTATCTCCAAAAGTGATATATCCACCATAAATGAAAGTAAGTGAAAAAAAAAATTTGGATTTGTCACCGATCACATGACATGTTGCTCTAGGATCTCCCACCCACCAACACAAAGAAAATCACTCTTTAGATGTGGGTACCCAAATAGTCTTTGGATCCTTGTGATAGTTTTGCTTGGCCAAGAACAAGAGAGGGAGGCTGAAACTTTTCAAAAAATTTTCTCCCTTGGCTAAACAAAACTCCCATAGATCCATTGGTGTGAGGTATCAAAACAACCTAGATCAAATCTAGAGTAGAAGAAGAGCTCATTAACCTTTAGTCCAGCTCTTACACAGCGAAAGACTGTGGATCTTCACACTAAGAAAATCCTCTTCATGGCCTTAAAAGCTTCTTTCCAAGTGCTAGCTTATTGAAGTGTTTAGATAGGACAAGATGGAGCCAAAGGATCGAACTTTTTGGCCTTCTTCTTCTCCCCTTGGCTTTCGGCTTCACAAGTTGAAATGGCTTCCCTTGGTTCAATTTCTCCAAACCGAAATGAAGAATTTTTCTTGTGTCCGTGTGTGTGTTTTTATCGTGTAATAAGGCAAAGGAGAAGCATATAATACGACGTCATTTTGGCTCAACATCCTTGGGCCAAAACAGCATCATTTTGGGGAAGTAATAAAATACTTTTATTATTTACAAAACTGCCCCTGAAGTTTCCAAAAACTTCCTTTTGGCCCTAACGCAATTTCACTAAATTACACTTTAGTCCCTAGACATCAAATGTGTCCAGAACTTAATTATATCATCGGTCACATCATTTCCTGTTATGTGTGTGACCTAGTAGGCTCCCGATGTATTGACAAAAGTTCAAAATGCCCTTCAAACCATTTGAAGGCATATTAATTTCTTCAAATTAATCAATTAGACTTTAAGCTATAAGTGGACTCTAGCAAACCACTTTAGCTACCCAATTCATAGTAGGAGTCATCACCATGACAAGCTTGTATGTGATTGGTCTTAATGTGTGTCAAACATATTACGTGTTACACATTGTGCATGATACAATCCTTTCATTACAATATCCAAATTAGTCAAAGGTATGGATGACAGTCAACATTTATAACTAATTATGTTTTCTCAACATCACAAATTATTTGACTTATTGAATTCGAGCACACAAATCCAATTTGTGTCTCATGAGTACTTAAATCCCATTTGAGTCTCATTCAACCTTGCAAGGATTTCAACAGTCAAATCAATTCGTTGAGTGACCGTCAGATATCACTCAAATGGGTAGTAATGAATCCTCTCTTGATTAGACAATACCTAACTACATTTTTAGAAATACCCAACACAAGCCTTTATAGTTTCCCGTGTCTAGGGTTACGTTTGACTAGATCAAAGTATAACCTTTCATACAAAAGGTATCCCATAATCTCAAGTCGAAGGATTAGTCATGCGACCATCACTTGGAGATTTACTGATTACGTAGCTCCATATAGTATCTCCAAACGGGTCAGATAAGATCACGATTGTCAGTTACATTTCTCCAAACTAACTGAATCGTGTCTACGTGTGTATTTCGATGCAACTCACTTGCATCTCAGCTTGTGAGGACGGCTGTCATCAAATGAGGAATACCACATCATCTAGTCTCAATAGATCGTAATAGTGCCCAAGTATCAGATCTTGACTAGTGTCATTTTGGTGCAGAAGTTATCATTTAAAATCACTCTCATAATCCCATAACCCTTTATAGGATTGATCAAATAGACTTCTCACCATGGACTTCATCTTAATTATGCATAAGTCATAAACATGAACATAATATGCAATATAAGATGAATATTCAACCTTTAGTATCCAAATCCAT
>JANHAO010011664.1:0-16835 GCA_026873985.1 Saraca asoca | reverse complement strand
ATAACAAATGTGTTCTTCTCATATTTGCATAGAACAAATGTTGTAACCTGAAATCAAAAACAAAGTCAGTTTGCAAATAGTAAGAATTTAAAATTTATTTTCATTATCAAAGTTGTTTTTCAACATCAAAATAAATTTAGGGCTAAGAGATTAGCATTTTAAAAATTAATAATCTCTTTAAGCCTAACAATCTCCTTAAGGCTAACACTAAAAAATCTTTATCAATTGGTATCAGAGCCTATCTAATCCTGATTGAGGCTATAATTCATGATTCTTGGAATTGGGTGTGTTTAAGAATATCATGCATAATTTTGAAATGTGTCAAAACTCCAATTTTCTCATTCATTTGAAATTTAAAATTTTAACTGATTAATTTCAAAATCAGGTTAGGGCTTTTATAGATTGTATTGTTCTGAGTTCATAGACATATAGATTGTGTTTTTTTTTTTACTAAGAATTGAGAGAGAAATTTCAAGAAAATCTTAAGTCTAAGACATGGTTTTTCCATCCAAAGCCCATAATTTTTTATTCATGATTGTGAACATTTCTTGAAGGGTTTTGTAGAGCTTGTGATTTTGAATCTAACAGGACCAAAATCACCTTTTTTTTATGAGAATTGAGAGAGAAATTAAGATAATACTACAAGAACAAACATTTTATTTCAAATGAAAACCCATTTTTTTTCCATAATTCCTGAAATTTTTAGAGGACTATTGTAGATCATTGAACTTCAGTTTCAATGACACCAAAATTATGTTTTTTGGTTGAGAAACTCAAAGGAGAAATTGTTGAAAACCCATAGCATGAAATTGGGTCTTGCAATCGGGGTTTTTTAACCCAACTAGAGGCTGAGGGTGATGAACAACACCCACATGCCAAGCCCACTCGCAGGCTAGGCGCATCTAGGTACGTGCGCGTGTAGGTGCATGCAGCCTCCCTGTGCGTCCTTTTGACATGCTATTTTTCCCTATGCACTCCACTCATTGCCCTCTATTTTTTTGAAATTTTTAATTAATTTTTAAATTTTTGAAAATATTTATTTTTGATTTTATAGTATTTAAAATTACTAAAATTATATTGTATTAATTGATTTTGAGCCTAAAATTTTTTGTGTGTATTTCTAATAATTATTGGCTCATTATATATTTTATACTCTCCGATATGACATAATTTGATTAATTAAATAGTTTTGATGTTATTATGTGAAAATACTATTATATAAGGTTGAAAATTGTTAGTAATTATGTAATATAATTCCAATAGTTGTTTTAGGCTATTGAAACCAATTTTGAGGCACTTTATATAATTGCAAACTTGCCTTCATGGGACCAATTGTATTGAAGTGTTATATTATTGATAACGTTGTTGCATTAGAGATTATGTTAATAATGCACTTACCTTATCGATTTGTCCTTATTGATATAGTTCCTAGTGACTTATTGCATGCATTAAAATTATGTCTTTAGAGTTCTCAGTATTCTATCGGTATTAGTTTTAGGGACATGATTTTAATGTTATGGAATCCACTCATGCATGATAATTCAGGACCCTTAGACGGGATTATAATGTATGAGAAGATTTAGTTGTGGATAATTACTCATTTTTACATAAGCTCGACATAAAAATCTCCCTTAATTTCTATGTTTCCAGCTTTGCCTATGCAAATGAATACTCTGACAAAGCTGAATGGGACCTATTATGATGATTAGGTTAAGTCTCTAAAGTTGTTTCTAGCTATCTCAAATGTGGATGCTACTCTAACTGAGGATGAGCCTCCAAAGCCCATAGAAAATTCTTTTGCTACTGATACAACAAAACATGAAAAGTGGGCTCATTCTAACAAAATCTACTTAATGACCATGAAATATAGCATGGACAAAACTATCAAGGAGGGAATCCGTGAGACAAATAATGCTAAGGAATTTCTCAAGGCTATAGGTAAGAAATTCAAGAAGTTTGATAAGTCTAAAAAGTCCTTCTACCTTTCTCTGTTGACAAAGACTAAGTATGATGGTGTTAGTGGTGTTCATGAACATGTGATGAAGCTTGTGAACTGGTACAACAAGTTAAAGTTCGTAAAGGTAGAATTAGGAGAGGATTTCCTAATTTGGTAGGTATTCAAATCTCTATTAGTTAAATTCGATGTTCTGAGGACCTCTTACAATGCTCAGAAAAAAGAATGGACTATTGATGAGTTGATATTGATTCTTACTCAAGAAGAGCAGACAATGAAGAAGGGCAAGACTCATAGCATTCACTTTACCTCTCATAAAACTGACAATAAGAAGAAGTTATTTAAGGGCAAGAATAGAAAGCCATAGTTTAAGAAGAAGTGGAATGAAAAGACTAAACATCTTTCCTCTGGGCAACACTCTAGTGAATTTTTTGGTGCAAAGCTGAAATATCCTTTTAATGGAAGATGCAAGTTTTGTGATGCTCCTAGGCATAAGCAAGTTGACTATATAAAATTTAAGAGTTAGCTTGAGAGAAAGAAAGGTAACCCCTTGGCTCTAGTATGCTTTGAATTGAATCTTATTAATGTTCCTTCAAATACATGGTGGTTAGATTCTGGTGCAACTATTCATGTTACAAACTCCCTGCAGGAATTCAGAAGCCGGCAGAGGCCAAGTGACGAAAAGTTGATGATCATAGTAAGGAATGGCGTTATAGTCAAGGTTGAACACATAGGAGTAGTATCTCTGAAGTTATGTATTGGACATGAATTAATTTTGAAAGATTCTATTTATATACCTTCCATAAGAAGGAATTTCATTTCTATTTCTATTTTGGACGGTTATGCTTACTCTTTTCATTTCAACAATAAAAGAATATCTTTATATTATGATTCGACTCTTATTAGTTCTGGTGTTTTATCTAACAGCTTGTACATGTTGGATATTGATTTATGCTCTGTTGATCGACAATATCCAGACATTAATAATGTCGTTGGAAGTAAGCATGGTAGAATGGCTTAAAACTCTTCCATGTTGTGGCACAAACATTTAAGACACATCTCCAAGGAAAGAATGGAGAGGTTGATTAAGGAGAATATTCTGAATGATTTGGACTTCTCTAACTTTGACAAATGTATTAACTATGTGAAAAGCAAATTAACAGCTAGAGCCATGAAGAGCAAGGTTACCAGGAGTGATCAAATACTGCAATTGATTCATATCGATATTTGTGGACCCTTTACTCCTATTGCACTAGGAAGGTTTCAATATTTCATCACCTTCATTGATGACTTCTCTAGATATGGTTGGATTGATTTGTTGCTTGAGAAATCTGAGTCTTTGGATGCTTTTAAAGCATTAAAGGCCACTATTGAACTAAAATTTGGCAAACAGATTAAATGTTTAAGGTCTAATAAAGGTGGTAAATTTTATGGCAGGCTTGATAAAACAGGTAGAAATCCTGGACCTTTTGCCAGGTTCTTGCGGGAATGTGGTATTGAAGCACAGTACACCATGTCTGGCACTCCTCAACAAAATAGAGTTGTAGAAAGGTGGAACCGTACCCTTCTGGATATGGTAAGATGTATGCTTAGTCATTGTACCTTTCCAGAATTCTTATGGGGAGATGCATTGAAGACCGTTGCTTATATTTTGAATCATGTTCTAAGTAAGTTTGTATTAAGAACTCCTTATGAGCTTTTGACTAGTAAAAAGCCCAGTTTGAAGCATTTTCGCATTTGGGGTTGTAAGGCAAAGGTGAGATTATATAACCCACAATTGAGGAAACTTGATCCAATATCTATTAGTGGATTCTTTATTGGCTACTGCACTAATTCAGGGGGTTCAAGATTCTATTGCCCTTATCATACTACAAGAGTTATTGAGTTTAATCAGGCTGTCTATTTTGAAGGGGACTTAGAGCAAGGTGTAACTCAAGAACCATGTATTGAATTCAGGGAGGAGCGTGTTGTTATTCTGACACCTGTTGTCCCTATTTTAGAAATAGTGGTTTCTTTATTGATCTATAATGATATTGTTGATCCTATTGATAATATTGATATCACTCAACAAGTTGAGAATAATGTGCTAGATCCAAATGTTGTTGTGGCTCCACCTTGAAGATTTGAGAGAGTTCCCAAACCTATAGAGTCTTCTAAATTCAAAGATTATTTTGTAGACCCACAAAAGCATGAATTTAATTCAATGGAGGACTCTGAACCTATTTCCTTCCATAAGGCTATGTCCGGTTCTGATAGCTCACAGTGGTTGGCTACTATGGAGGATGAATTAGCTTCTATGAGGAAGAATGATGTTTGGGAATTGGTGGAATTACCTACTAGCTACAAAACTATAGGTTGTAAATGGGTCTTTGAGACCAAGCATGATGCAAAAGGGAAAATCAAGAGATAAAAGGCCAAACTTGTGGCTAAAGGATATAATAAGAGGGAAGGCATTGATTATAAGGAGATTTTCTCTCTAGTATCCACAAAAACCTCCTTTTGAGTTATGATGGCATTGGTTGCTCATTTTGATTTGGAGTACCATTAGATAGATGTTAAAACTACCTTCTTGGATGGTGATTTATATGAGGATGTGTACATGAATCAACCTGATGGCTTTGCTAAAAATGGCAAGAAACATATGGTGTGCAAATTGAGAAGATCCATTTATGGACTGAAATAGGCCTCTAGGTAATGGTATCTGAAATTTGACAATGCTATTCGCTCTCTTGGTTTTAAAGAAAATGCAGTTGATCAATGCATTTACTTGAAAAATAGTAGGAGTATATTCATTGTCCTTGTGTTATATGTTGATGGTATTCTTTTGGCTAGTGATGATATAAATCTCCTGTTTGAGACCAAGCAAATGTTGATAGCACATTTTGATATGAAGGATCTTGGCGATGCCTCTTTTGTATTAGGTATTGAGATTCACCGTGATAGATCATGTGGTATTCTTGGCTTGTCTCAAAAGGGCTATATTGAAAGAATTTTGAATAGATTCAATATGAAGTCCTGCAATCCTTGCACTACACTGATTCAAAAGGGTGAGAGACTCACTAATACCCAATGCCCACAGAATGACAAAAAAATTGTAGATATGGAGAAGATCTCATATGCTTCCGCTATTGGCAGCCTTATGTATGCTCAAGTTTGTACACATCCTGATATTGCTTTTGTTGTTAGTGTATTTGGGAGATACTTGAGCAAACCTAGTATGGCTCATTGGCAAGCTACAAAACAAGTCATGAGGTACATGCAGGGTACCAAAGACTACATGCTCACTTATAGGAGATCGAATCACCTTGAGGTAGTAGGCTATTGTGACTCTGACTATGGTGACTGCCCAAATGATCATAAGTCCATATCCGGGTATATATTCAGGTTGGTAGGAGGAGTTGTATCATGGAAAAGTGCAAGCAGACACTTACAACTACTTTGACCATGAAAGCAGAGTATATAGCTTGTTATGAGGCTACTCATTAGGCAATATGGTTGAGGAATTTGATTGTAGAATTTCAGGATGTAGAGAGTATTTCAAGACCTCTAACCATATATTGTGATAACTCTATTGTGGTATACTTCTCTCGAAACAACAGGAGTTCTAAGTACTCAAAGCACTTTGATACAAAGTACATGTTTGTTAGATAGAAGATTCAGGAGTTCTAAACTCCTGTCGAGCATATCCCTACAGAATTCATTTTAGTAGATCCCCTAACCAAAAGCTTAACTATCAAAGTCTTTATTAATCATGTAACCTATATAGGTCTAGTGAGATCTTTTGATATTTTGGATTAGTTGGAGTCTATTTTATAAATTTATGGCAACATTATATTTTGCCATTATGTCTGGAGACTTGTAATTCACATTTTGAATAAATATGTTGCTTTTTTGTGATTGCCATATGTTATTGTTATTTCTATTATTATACTGCTCAGTTTTGTGTTATGGCATATTATAGAGACATTTTGGACCCAGTCTCATTTTGTGCTGAGATATATCATTAAATCTCATATGGCATCTTGGGCAGATGCTATCCACACAAAATAGCACATTGATAACATTTTAGCATGCTATTTTATTGTGCATTTCCCTTTAACGTATCCACACTCATGTTAGGTCACCATATTATAAATGTCTTACATGTATGAAATCATTACTCCTTCGAGTATGATTTTCTACATTGTTGAGATGCTCATAAATCCATATTGGATCATTGGACTATTGTGTTAGGTTACCGGGTAATGCTTATCTTGCATGCATGATATCAATACTCTTTCGAGTATGATTTTTTGCATCGTTGAGGTGCTTATGAACCTATCTTGGACCATTTTGGATGAGAGTACTAGCTCGATTTGACATTCTATTGTGGCCATATATTGTTAATTAATCTATAGATTTTTTTATTATTATTGAATTATGTAGTCCAAGTGAGAGAATGTTAGATTTTTTATGTGGATTAACATAATTTAATAATATATATTTTATATCTTATTCACAAAACTCAGATTAATTGGATGTTAAATCATTTGGAGCATATTATAAACTTAATTAAGGCTAAGTAGTTATAATCAATATTATTGGGTTTATTATCAGTACTGCTCATGAGTGGATACGATTGCACCCTGTGTGTGGACTTGTCATAATGGGTAGGCTTGACCCATTTTAACATATGCATAGGGAGAGGTCCCTATTCCTTTTCAGGACACACAGTACAATTGTCCCATTGAAATTGTTACAGAGGAATCTGTTGTGGAATAGACATAGTTTCTCTCCCCATATCGTTAGAATCAAGATTAAGGATGACGTCATCATTTTCTATATTTCTAAGTATTCTAAAATTCTAAATCCTTAGATTAATTGTCTATTATTACATGCCATACTTAAGATTAGGAAAGTCTTACATGAACCCTAAAAATCTCTATCATAAGGCTCTTGGGAATTTCCTTCTTAGCATTTTTTTTTTTTTTGTAATTTCCTTCTTCGCTGTCATTATGAAAAAAATACAAGAATAAACATCGCTTTTAATGCTTGCATCTAGACATTTTCTATGTAAAGCTGATTGCATAGCATGTCCTTGACGTTAACAATTCTCTGGTTGACTCACAAACGTCGAGCAACCCAATCGACATGTCAAGTGATTTTCTTGTTGGTGAGATTGACGAAGCAGGGTAAATTGTCAATGAGTTGTTGAACAAAGTTATAAAACTTTGCTAGCCTCGTCAAACGGGCTTTGATCACCTCGGATTGGGGTTAATTTGTTGTTTTGTGTGTTGAAGCTGATGAGATTTCTGTGTTCTTTAGCTTCTGCCACTCGGTTTCAATTTTATGGGCGAAATATAGGGTTGAGTTGAGTATTTGATTTTAGCTTAGTAGTTCAATACTCCCTTCTTTCCTTTTTATTTAGAGTTTATCTGTCATTTTAAAACACTATGAATGTATTTTTTTACTTTTTTTATTAATTTTATTCTTATTACTTTAATAAATGTTAAACAACTTACACTCTAATTAATTTTTAATAAAAAAATAGATCGATTAGTAAAATAAAATTTTTTCTCTTAAAATTAAGACTACTTGTTATTTGTTTCCTTTATTCTTATATATTTATCTTAAATCAAGGTATAAAACAAAATGCAAGAAGAATAACATATTGTCAAAAGGATTGAGTATTCAATTCCATACTTTTGTATTACCAGATCAACCAAAAACACATTTATATAAAAACGATGAAGAAATTAAATTGAGTTAAATTTAAAAAGAAAAATTAAAGGATTGAAATTGTGAAAATCTATCCGATAGAATTAATGAAGTCATAATCTTAAAATGATGAAAATATAAAATCAGTATAATTTCTTTTTGCCCAGAACAGAGGCAGTACACCAAAGCACTACCAATATTGATCAATATTGGCTGAAGATGTATATATTGATTAATAGGAACACAATGAACTACAGAGCTCTCTTTGTAATAATGGTTACATCCTGATCATTATTATTTAGTAACTAGTACTTTATTTTGTAACCATCATTGATCAAATGAAGCCCAAGCATCTGAGGCTCAACCAAAAGGAGCTTGGCTATAGCAATCCAAGTTGTCACCATAGCCAATTTGCATAATGTCACAATATCTTTTATAAAATCCAATCCTATCTTCCACTCGTGAATCTTGACCACGATTGCATTCAAGTCCACCATTGATGATGTTGGTGATCACACCGTAACCAGGCACTCTACCAGCAGCCTTATCTGCATCCGATGGTGTCCAATTGTTAGTAATAACGTCGTGACTTGACGGCTTATTACCTTGTGGTGTCATCCAGAACCATATGGCTGTCTTGAATGATATCACAGCGTCTGTGGCTACCAGATCCGGATTGTTTATCAAGTCCACTTTAATGGCATCTCCAGCTTGCCGATAATTGTAGTCACTACAAACAGTCATATCATACAGAACCATCAAAGTTTATTAGTTTACATGTGAAAAAGAAAATTTTTTAGATTTATTTCTCATTTCAAATTACAAAAAAATATAAAATTAAGTTTATTTAAACTTAGATTAATGGAAAATTTTATAGATGAATTAAATTCTTATTTTTTTATAGTTCCAAATGATGATTTAGAGAGATGAAACTTTAGTTGAAAATTTTTCATTTTCTTATAATTTGTCAGAATTTTATAGTTCCAAAGGATATTCACAAAATAAATATGAAATATCGGTGGTAATTTTTTTTTTCTTTTTTTGTAGTGGATGTTTTGATTATGTTGACTCACTGGGTCAATTGGATGGGTCCTCGGCCGTGGTATCGGTCCTGTGATTGTTCCTCGATAAAGCAGTAACCCCAAGCGTATGCGCCATCTGGGGCAGTAGCCCATCCTCCTACACCAAACATGAAACAAGAAATATCAATAAGTTAATTTTTTCTCACGCGGATAATCTTGTTATTGAGCACTAATTTTTATTTTTTTGGTGAAATGAAAAGTAATCATTTAATTCTGAAGATCTTATCTCACAGTCAATCTTTATAAAAAGCCTAGTGTGATAAATATATTTCAAGAGAATAGATTATTTATCTTTCAATTAAATTAAGAAGAAAAAGCAGAGGTAGATAATTATTAGAGGCCTAATTGTAATTTTAATTTTGTACTTTAAAAAAGGTTTAATATTTTAATTTTATGTTTCAAATATTACTATGAAGCTTTCAAACTTTCATAATCAACATTAAACTATACTTTTTCCTTATGCTACGTGATAAAGACAGTTATGAGTTGACAAATGGTAATTAGATGAGCTAACATTTGTGATATTTTTAAAATAAAAAATTAGAGACTTAATTATCATAATTAAAAAACACAAGAATAAAATGGAAACTTTCTTTGAAACACATTAATGAATAAAATTACAACTAATCCATGATTATAAAACTGAAGTTACTGACCTGTGGTCTCATGAGAGGTTTGGCCAAAGAAAGCAGCGAGCTCCCTCTTACGAGTGGTATCATCACCTGTAGTCCCAAATCCACTAAATGATGCAGCCGCATTGATGAATGCGTCATAGGTATAGAATCCTTTACCCTTACAAGCATCATCATTTCGATGTTTAAGCATTTCGTTAAACAGATCAGCGCTGATGATGCTTCCAACAGCGCCGCCTTGTGCTGAACAAGATTTCAGCAAAATCAAAGCTGAAGAAAGCACAAGGACGAAGATAGTGAACAATTTCATGGCTGAGTTTCTGATATTAGGAAATGAGGGAAAGTTAATGTGTTTGTTTGATAAATGGGGCATTGGGGCCACGTATTTATAGAGGTTTTTTCATGGTTTCTCACCTGATTGCCGTAGTGACTGGGTTTAGACCGGAGGACCTGACTTCCCCCACTCAGACGCCGTGTATAGGTTGGTTTGTGTAATTTCTTTGGATCCTTTTATTGCTTTGTTAAAATATCTGAACAACATCGTAAAATAGATTAATTAGGATCTGATTATATTATTAGACCTAAATTCATATTCAAATGAATCATAACATTAACAATGTGGCCCTTATAACTGAATTTACAATAATAAGTCGATTAACTTAATAGAATTATATTAAGATAAGTTCGTACTTATACCCTGTGTAAAATTATAGCGCCCCATTAAAGATATAAAACTGTTTTCATGTAAGGAGTGAATATAACTTGAAGGATTCACTTTTTATGGATTGAGTCAATACTAGTACATATAATTTTATTAATTGTTTTATTGTACAAATTTAGATATTTTATATTATGATGTATACATCTGTTTATTAACTAATATTTTCTATCGATTGTAACCACTTATATAGAGTTAATTTTTTCTTTCATACTGCAAAACTCAAATTTATGTAAATTTTACTTTCAATTAAGTGATTAAATAACTTGATGATCTATAATTTGTAATGAAAAATATTATGGATCTTTTACATGAAATTTATTTCCCTTCTCTGATTTAATGTATCGCTTGATTGATTTGATTGCAAAATATTGTGAATGTTCTTGAAATATAAATATTGATGACATTATTAATTATGTAAATTTGTAATCCAATTTTATGTTTATTAAATTATGTATTGTAATCCAATTTTATGTTTATTAAATTATATCGTCTAAATGGGAAATTATTAGAATTTTATATACTGAATTCCCATGTTTAATTTTATATTATATCAGAATATTAGAATGTCATAACAATATTAGAAAATATGTCAATTAGATTGTGATCATATTATTGAATCTAAATTGACATCTAAACTAATAATGGATATTAGTGATGTAAACCTTGTAATTGGGCATTCGATTATAGATTACTTGGTTCAATAAAGTTACAATAAGACAAGTTCATACTTATACCCTAGATAGAGTTATAGTCACCTCATTGAGAATATAGAATTATTTTCATCTCTCTTCTCTTTATTAGGACAGGTGAGAAGTGCACTTTGATCTGGAAGACTTATTTTTATAGATTAAGTCAGTATCAAATATATATATCTTTATTAGTTATCTTATTATATAAATTTAGATATTTTATAATATAACATATAAACTTCATTATTGACTAATATTTTCTACCAAAATGTAACAATTTTTCATGGTTTCTCACTTGTTTGGTTTTTCATTGGATTTTGCCGTAGTAATTGGGTTTAGAATTTAGTTTGGCTGGAGGATGGCGGCGTTCAGATTTGTTTACGTAATTTCTTTCCACCCTTTTATCACGCTAAGTAGACTTGACAATGCTTGCCGTATGCGCTGCTTCTTTCCAAGTGCAACGTGTGTGTATATACATATATTGATGTGTTTCTTTCATTAAAAAAATAAATAAATTGTTGTAGGGAGTTAAATTTTGAACAAATAAATTTTGTTATGAATTTCTTATAAATTATTTAAAGTTATTTAATTAATCATGATTATTAAAAATTTATGTAAAAAAAATTTTCTCACTTAAAAGAAGATAAACAATTTCTTTCATTTTATTAATTATTAGCTAACTAAATAATATATATTTATTACTTTTAAGAAAATTACATTTTGTGTATAACTTTCTACCAATCAAATCTCTCCTTATAAATATAGAACAATTGTGAAAAAATTGGTTATACGAGAGGGAATTGAAGGATGGGTGTGACTTAATATGCTCCACAATTTCATTTCTTTTTTTTTTTTTTTTTGAAAGAGTCTCTGATGTGAAATTGAGTAATGTTGTGCATAAATAGCTCTTTCACATTAAAAATAATTATGTGAAATGTAGAAACTCTTCTTTATTAGGTGGAAGTTGTATGCTTATATTTGTGCATATAAATCTTTTATTGTCAAATTTGTTCGGTAGTAATTATTTTTTTAAAGGATTAAATCAAATTTTTAATCACTATAGTTTCTTTTAATTTATAATTTTATTATTATAATTTTTTATAATTAGATTTTTAGAATTTATTTTTATTTATAATTAATTATTTACTATAATTAATTTAGAAATTTTTATATGTAATTATTCAATATATTAAATGTTTATTAATTTGTACAATTGCATCATGACATAAAATATTGAGAAAAGTAGAATCTTGATCATAAAAATATCAAAAATCAAGAATCATAATCTTAATCATACATATTTTACAAATTGAGCCAATCTAAAATTAAGTAATACTTTTCAAGGGTTTTTCTTAACTAGTATTTTCAACCTGGGCTGCTTTACGTTACCTTCTTGACTAGAATTGTCAACATGGGCTGCTTTACGTCACCTTCTCGACTAGCAAGGACTATTGGTATGAGTTTGTCCTATGTAATCCTAATTTGAGTTGCAAAATGGTACACAACTTTAAAAAGTAATACAAGTCAAATTTTAGCAAAATAATAAATATAAGACAATCCAAAATAATTAATATTCTCAGTCTTTCAATTAAAGATCAATTGGTTATAATTAAGTTAGTGCTGAATGTAAACTATTTTTCGTCAATTAACTACTCTTTTAATCAAATAATTTAGGACATATCAAGAAAGAGTTTTATATATAAACCAACATTTCAATGGATAAATGATAAAAATATTATCATGCATATAATAGTATTATCTATTTAATGAGATTTTTATAGATATCTCTAATATATTAAAAATATATAATCATATATTATTTATTTAAAAATATATTAATTAATACGTTTGACATTTATATATATCACAAAATATTCATTCTTTCGATCATTTTATTGACATTAATTAAAATTCTTTTTAAATATTGGCTTTAAAGATTAGAAAGTACTTAACAGATTATCTTTATTGTATGCAGCTGACCTTCTTATCCTTTCAAGTCTTCCTATACCTTCTCCCGCTGTTCGGCCAAATCACTGAATGAGTTTCAAAACATAAAATCAGATTTATTCGGTCAAGGACAAAGATAAGAGGTGAGCCATTCACGCCTCGTTTTCCGGGAAGAAACTGAGACTGCTTGGAGTCTTGGACTCCAAAGAACCAATACATTGAATGCCAATGAC
The DNA here is from genome assembly GCA_026873985.1 of Saraca asoca. Lineage (NCBI taxonomy): Eukaryota > Viridiplantae > Streptophyta > Magnoliopsida > Fabales > Fabaceae > Saraca > Saraca asoca. The sequence continues at coordinate 3,880 of JANHAO010011664.1, read as the reverse complement.
CAAATGATATTAGCTGTTGACCCAAACAAGAGAAAGGTCCAGAAGGAAGATTAAAAAGAGGGTAAAGTTTATTGCCATTAATCTCTGCTAATGTGGATTTAGTTTGCCTTAAACTTGTATTATGTATGAAAAATAAGTTAAAAGATGGAAAGAAGTTTTGGCCAACATTGCATAATGGATTTTAGTAGTGCCATTATGCAATAACTATAGGCGGAGCTTATTAAATGAATTTTGAGAACATGGTGATGTATAGAAGCTAAGTATTGATATAGGGTTTTTTAAATATATATATATATATATATATATTTAGTAATGTTAGAATCAGGTTACTTAAACCTTCCAAATAATTTATATCTCTCATTGAGTGAAAATTAGGTTGTGCGTAACAAATTTTCCAAGAATTCTTCACTTATGTCATCTAAAAGTTTTTTTTTTTTCATCTATACTTTGTTATTAGGTAATTTGATTTGTGAATTTGTATAATTAGTTCCATGAATCTAGTCACTTTGCCAAACTAGTTTAAATCCTTGTATGGAGGGTGACCAACGGATATTATATGTTTATATTTTTAATATTCAAGTAGTGTTATAATGTCACATATATTTTAATATATTTTATAAGTAAATAAATTTTTTTTATAAAAAGTGATATAAATTCAAATCTACCTAGAAAACTCTATTTTTCAAGAATTTGCATGTCTTCTCATTGAAATTTTTTTTTTTTATCTCTCTAAACATCTTAGAATTTATATTCTTAATGTTAAATATCATTAGTCATTTGACTTCAACATCCCAGATTCAAGTCCTTATCTCCTGCTACACGTATGCATATATCTTATCCTCGTATTCTACAGGCAAGTCCTTGAGAGCTTCTGTTTCATTTCACCATCTTTGACACGTCAAGCCGCATATAGAGATCTCTATTCATATATTGACCTCATAGAAAGTCCAAATGATTTTCGACGGGAAAAAATATACACTATCTAATAAAAAAAATATAAAATTTAGAATGGAATCTAATTTTTTTAAAAGAAACATAAAAAAAAATAGCAAAATTAATAGAGTGTATGATTTTTATTGTCGACATATTATTTATTTATTTATGACGTGTATATCAATGAAAATCAAGACTAATCCTTTCCTTAACACCAAATGGAGATGTAGCTTTGCGATCACAGCAAATTGCTACATATTTACAAATTAATTGATGTATAAAGTAAAGTTGTCCTTGCTTGGCATTTTTATAATTATACTTATGAATTATTTATATATATATGCTGTTTTTTTTTTCTCTTATATTGTTTTGCTGCGTTTTGTTAACTATTCTATAAGCTGTTTGTGAGTGAAATTGTGACGCATAGCACTAGAGTCGTACGTGCGAAATCTCTATTGCTGGCGTATAAACGTAAAAATGTGTCAAATACTTAACAGTTTGATGTAGTACATTAAACATATGTAAGAATGGGATTGGTCTTCAAAATTCCAAGTATGAAATCAGATCAGCCGGAAAGATAAGGATAAATATATCCATTGGAGACGTATAAACCTAGCTAGTTTCTTTTGTTGTCATCATATATAATATGGCTCTGGATTATTCTAAAATATCTATCTACTTAACACATTTCCTTCTTATTTACATTTTCTTTTGTTGTCCCAAATACTTAAATGGGAATAGCACTATTCAAATACTAGATAAGGTATTACAAAAGCTGATAGATTCATCCATTTATTTATGAGTTTAAGTTTAATCTTTGTCCCAATTGAATTCAGTTCCAGTAATTAATAAGATTGGTTGAATTGGTATCATATGATCAGAAAAATTTGGTTTCAGTTCCTAATGATGATGTTTTTATGTCTGGATACCTCTTGAATCATTGTATAAAAAAATATTTAGATTTTAGAATACTAAATTGAGTTTATTATTATTATTATTTTGCTTATAATCGAACAAGACAAGCTACTAAGATACATAAACTTAATTTCTTATATCCAAATTAAAATACAAAGAAGAAAAGTTTTGAAGTTTGGGTCAGGTGCACAGCATCTTAAGAATCCCAGCAATTGGGTGTATTATCATCTAACACTACAACATTTTTTACTTTTGACAATGCTAATCTCTATAATACTTAAAAACTGTTACTTATAATTAGAATAGACAACAAATTTTTTTATTGTTGACTTTGTTTCTAATTTTAGGTAACAATCACTTAAAACCGTTATCATAAATATAATAGACAACACTTTTTTAAGTGTTGTAAAATTTTGATTAATAAGCAACACTTAAATTATATTGCCAAATAATTTTTTTTACAATAATTTTATAATATTAATTAATACTTTTAATTTTATTAGTTTCTTTTTACTCCCCCACCATTATTTTCCTTTTCCCCCTTTCTTCCCTCTGCTTTTAGACTATCTCTCGCCAAGGTCCTTCTGCTTCTACTGCTTCTGCTTCTATTTCTATTGCTTCTGCTTCTACTTCTGTTGTTACTGCAGCTTCTAGTTCTACTCTATCCTTCTGGGCACACTTCTACTTCTGTTCCTTCTACTTCTGCTTCTTCTTGCCGAGTTCTCCAGTGTTTCTTTAGCTAGCGATCCAGCCCACGCCGAAAAATGTCAAGGTAGGTATTTTATTTTGTATTTAGCTTAATCTTTTATTTTGTGAACATTATTTTGATATAACTGAGAGTGTCATCATTGGGCTTTCATGGCTTTCAATGAAATTAAAACCTATGAAAATACAAATTGATGATGTTCGATTTGATGAAATTAGATAAGGTAGAGATATATCTGCTTATAAGTATAGACCTGCTTATAGATGAGGCTGGGGTTTCTAAAATTCAGACTGTGAATCGATTCAATAATGATTTGTATATGAGTTTCATGAACCTTTGATAAAAAATGTCGAAGACAGCTTCTTATGAATGGATTCCAAAATTGATTCATAAGAAGCTGTAAAAAGCTGTCTTTAACAATTTTTTATCAAAGGTTTAGAAACTTTTGTGAATCGATTAGATAATCAATTCTGTAAAAATGAATTGATTCATGGATCGATTCAGAGACAAATTTTTTTAGAATTCAATGCATTTAATGATTTGATGTGATTATTTTGTCTTGTTACTTGATTTTCTTTTCTCAATAGAGTAAAATATGTAGAGAAAGATTGGATGGATTTACCAAGGTATAGCAAAAAGTACATTGTTGGAGTTAAATTTTTCTTAGATTATGCTTTCACTAAAGGAAAACCACAAGGAGGCGAGATTTTATGCCCTTGTACTGTTTGTGCTAATGGCAAATGGGAAAAGAAAGATATAGTGTATGCTCATTTGATATGCCATGGATTTGTTGAGGGGTACAAAGAATGGTATAATCATTGAAAGGATGTGACCTTAATGGATTTTGATAGTGATATGCATGATGAAGATGACTATTATAATGACAATAATAGCCTGTTAAATGATATATTTATAGATGTGACACAAGCAAGAGGAGTTTATGAAAGCCCTAATGAAGATGCAAAGAAATTTTTTAACTTGGTTGAGAAGGCAAAACAAGAATTATACCCGGGTTGTAAAAACTTCTTGACATTGTCATTTACTATTCAATTGTATTTGTTAAAGTGTCTTCATGGATGGAACAATGCATCATTCACTGCCCTCCTAGAGTTATTGAAAAAGCTATTCCTCATTTGAATATTCCTCTATCATTCAATAAAACAAAAGTCATGATTAAGGACTTGGGTCCTGACTACAAAAAGACTGATGCATGTCTTAATGACTATATGTTATATTAGAGGGAGCATGAGAAGGACAACTCTTGTTATAAATGTGGAGCTTCTCGATGGAATGATTATCTTCAAGAGGATTGTGAGCTCGAGTCTT
>JANHAO010011663.1:0-16838 GCA_026873985.1 Saraca asoca | reverse complement strand
TAATGCACTCTCTCCCTCTAAGTTATGAGCATTGTGCATGAATCTAACAAGCAATAACACATTCAAATATAGTCACTTGTTGGTGCCATAGTGTGTCATCCTTTGTTTTTCCTGTCTCCTCCATATTAATCAATCTGATTGATACATTTCTGGTTATTAATTTGTAATATATCTCTGTTTACCCACTTTTTTTTGCTGCCCTTGATATGGTTAGTGTGCCATATTATGTACAACTGTTGTAATGAATCATAAAGGGAGAGGCCTTTCCTTTTAGTGATGAGTCAGAGAAATTGCTTCCTCCAACAACCTATGCCATTGACTTATTTTTATCACGGTAGCATATAGGGAATGAATGAAAAGAGCCACCTAGACGTATGGAAAGAGGTGCAAGATGCAAGATGCATATTGATATGGTTAGTTTCCCTGTTAGTTGTAGTGGTTGAGTCAGGGACAGGGTGGCAGGAACCCAGGCCCTTAGGGATTTGCCATCTCTAATCTTCAAGATGCTTTATCAATAAGCATCTTGCAGATTTATAAAAAAATTCAATTCGTAGAGTTCGGAGAGAGCTTAGACCTTGTAAAGCATTCTCCGAAAAAGACTTTTGAGTTCATGACATCTTGAAATGACTAATTCCTCTGAAGTGATGAGGCCATTGAGTTTAGTGGGAAACACCTCAAGTTTATTGAAAGCCTTCAATTGTTAGGCATAATCCCTGCTGGAAGGAAGTCAAGTCTTTATAATCAATAAGCTTGAGGACTACAGCACCTTGAATCCTGAGAGTAAGTACATCTCATAATTTCTGGCATATGTGCATCCCAAAGCCGTATTAAACACTAAACAATGTAATAATAAACCAATTCACATTTGCATACACACGATGAGAGGAAGAAGAGATTATCGCTAATTAATATCTGGCAAGATCACTGGCCACTAATGAGGAGAAAATGCCCTCTTTTGTTCAAAATTTGTTCAACACACATAGACACTTAAGTTTAAAGCGATGTAGTACAAAAAATTCATTGAAGGGGAACTCATGTTTTCATGGAAATGAAACCAACCCAGATTTAATCATTCAGTACAAATATTACTTGGACATTAGTGGATTCTCTTTCTTCTTTGAAGAGTTGCTCACGTTCTCCGGTCTTCTCTGCTTTGTATATCTGAAGAATATTATTTTAAAGTTGAGTACTAAAATTTCAGCCACAAAAAATCATTCATTCGTTCAAAATTTTTGAATTGGATCATGAACATAATGACAGGAAGCTCAAAAGATTGAAGAGACATACTATTATTTTTTCATATTATCACGAAGTTATTATCTTCCACGAAACATCTCCTTAGCAACTATCTTTACAATCGCTGAACGCAGCTTCCAATACAACCTGACATTTTCTGCAAACAGACAAGCACGCGTAGTCCAAGATCTAGTTATATTTTCTTAGCAAGCATTTTCACAACACTACACATAGATTTCATATGAATATAGTGCACAAAGTAATAAGGGTAAATGGATTGAAATTATTAAAAAAAATAGAATTCAATTCTTAGATACATTTAATATGATTTCATTTGCAAATAAATTGAACTAACTTTTTTTGTGATTCCAACCCAGGAGGAAAGTAAAACAAAAGAAGGGTTTTAGGAACTTACGGTAAAATGTGCGGCCATGTCGTGAGGAGAAGCGTGGCACATGTGCTATCTTGTGCCATTCTCCGGTCCCCCTCTTGCATCGTCTCTGCAGCTTAGGACAATCATAAATGATTAATTCCTGTAAATTTCGAAGGCGCTGAATGCTACTTGGCAGTGACCTTAACAACGGAAAATCTTTAATCTCTAATTTCTGAAGAAAGGTAAGGTCACCCAAGCTGTCAGGCAAAGATGCTACGGCGAGACCACGTAATCTTAAACATTCCAGAGATGGAATGCACTCCAAACCATCTGGAATGACACCAAATGGAAAGCCAGTGATTGTCAGTTGCCTAAGAGAAGTTAGATGCATAACTCCTTTGGACAGCGATCTGAATTTCTCACACTTTAGAATTGTCAGAGTTCGGAGTGAACTCAGACCGGGCATCCCATCCTCCAGTAAACACTCAAGTTTTGGACATTTAATTATACTCAGTTCTTCTAAACTGCTGAGGCAACCGAGTTCAGCTGGCAATACCTCAAGTTGAGCAAAGCTCATAATTTCTAAGGTCTTAAGATGATACAGGTTCTGCATAATCCCTTCAGGAAAGGAAGTCATGTCTTCATTATTTTGAAGCTTGAGGCCTACAAGACCAGGGTAGTTTGAGATTGACTTCAATATGTATTCATTGCAAGTATATACTGTTAGGAGTTCAACGGACGGGAGGAATGGAAACTTCAATTTAGGAACATCAGAAATGGAAAACTCCAAAAGACTAGAGAACATATCTACTTTTTCGTCTTTCAGCATTCTCTCTAAGTTTGGTAAGCCACTTAAAGAGAGTGATTTCAAAGATTTAAAAGCTATCTCGGGATCATAATCATATGATCCATCATCGATGTAATGCGGATGTTTCATGCCAGATATTCTAAGTCTCCTTAGAGATGGCAGTTTACCAAGCGGTGGGAGTTGCTGACAATTTTCACAATTCTCAAATACAAGAGAAACTAAGCATGAAATAACTGAGGTGTTTCTCAACCAACTAGGTAATTGTGATCCTCCGTAGCCCTCTATCCCCAGATGCTTAATATTCGAGTGAGGTTGAAGGCCTTCAAGCACTTGCTCAACATCACCAACTTCAGAATTTTTGCTCCACAAGAGGCACAAGCGATCAAGATTTTTCTTACCAAGTAAATTAGCTTGCTCCGCATCTAATCCACTTTTGACGTTTTCAAGGCCTTTGATTTCCAGGTCACCTCCTATCTGTAAATCATGTAACTCTGCCAAACGGCACCCGGGTTTTGAACCCACAATGAAAACACTCAATGTTTTTAGGAGGGTTAGCTTTCTTATATTTGGCGGCATATGAGATAAGAGTTTATAATCTTTAATAACAAGATGTCTGAGATCTTGTAAGCATGCTAGTTGATTAGGAAGTTGGCAAAGAAAGCCGCAATTGTTCAACTTGAGGGTTTGCAATTTCTGCAAGCTACAAATTGAATCAGGTAAATGTGAGATGTAAAAACAATCAAGGTCCAAGTACCTCAAATGTGCTAAATGGGAGACTGAGGTTAGATGGCAAGCACTTGTCCTTAACGCTCGAAGAGAATGAACTTTTGAAGACCCAAAAGAAGGAGTTGAAATTGAGTACAACTGAAAAAATGTGCGCAATAATACAATTTTGTGGAGCCTTAATTTAGACAAGAATTTATCATCGTAGCCAAGATAACCTATATGATGTGCACTTCTTGACAATCTAGTTAAGTCTGCTTTGTCCGAAACGAAACTTTGATCTTCTCCTGAAACAAAGTGAGCAAGATCGTGAAGCAAATCATGTATTTTGAAACTTTCAATGTTGCCATTTTCATCTTCTTTGGTATCTTGAAAAAATGACCTATGGTGCAGTTCTTTCCAAACCATGTCTCCAACATCTTCCATCTCCAAGTTATTCCTTGATGAAATAAACCCATTAGCCATCCAAAGATGAATCAAAGTTTCTTTATTGATTTCTTCATCTGTGGGGAATATGGCACAAAAGGAAAAACACCGCTTTAAAGTTAATGATAAGTGGGAGTAGCTTAATCTCAAGGCAGGCAAGATAGAATATTCATCTTGTGGTAAATTCCATATCTTACTTTCCTTGACATCAATCCATTCCTTCTCGCTACTTTTAAAGCGCATAAGGCTTCCCAATGTTTTTGCTGCAAGAGGTAAACCACCACACTTTCTCACGATTTCCTTCCCTATTGTTACAAGCTCCTCACGGTCTTCCCTGTCTAAAAATGCACATTGTTTGAACAATGACCAGTTGTCTTTCTCCGATAATCCTGACAAGTGATGAGCTGAGCGTGTTCTCATGATGGTTGCGACTCTGATGAAACGGGTAGTGACCAAAATTGAAGCACCCTTTGATCCACAATCCAACACATATTTCAATCTATCCCATTTTTCTTGATTTTCATTCCACACATCATCTAAAACCATTAGATACTTTTTACTTTGCAGAAATTCTTGAACTTTTTTTTGCATTGTATCCAAGTTTGAGAGGTTAGAGTTTAGGCCTGCGGAAGATTCTATGATGGATTGTAGAATCCTCTTCAAACTAAAATCTTCAGAGACACAAATCCAGATTTTCAAGTCAAAATGCTTTCTTACCCTCTCATCATTGAAGACTGCTTGAGCAAGTGTTGTTTTTCCAAGTCCACCGATGCCAACGATGGAAAAGATGGGAAGATCGTTGCAGTCACTTGCTTGCCTTAGAAGAAGCTCCACAATCTTTTCTTTATCTTCATCTCTCCCGAATACCTCAGATTGGGTACTAATTGAACCTGTTTGGCGCCATTCAGGAACTTCAACTCGCCTTTCCATTGTTGGCTCCTGGAAATGAAATTTCTGCCTTTCTTGAGCGATTTCATCTATTCTCTGGCTAATTGCCTTCAGCCTCTTTACAACTTTGTAACGAAAGAACATGGTTTTTGGATTGAGGGAGAACAAGGACACACTGTGGTCCTCGTTGGCAGACCCTGAATCATCTCCTTCACGCCTGGATCGAGTTGATTTGATTGAACATTCATCCAAGATATCATCAAGCACATATGCTGCATCTTTCAGTTTTCGTAGCCAATCTTTGATGGCTAGGTTTTTGATTTGTTGCTCCTCAGCATCTTCAAGCACAGCCTGAATTGCAGTGAGGGTGCTTGACATCTTTTCAATCTCTTCATTGACACCCAGCAACGATGAAAGCTCCCCCTGGATAAAGGAGTTCACATTTGTGATCAGTATTTCAAGTACAGCATCCGCCATTTTCCAGCAACCGTAATCCGGAATGAGAGAGAATGGTTGGAAATATTTGATTGTGTTTTAATTTATTGTCTCCTATAATTGTGAGTTGCAGGTCTGCGAAGACTTAAAAGAAGACTTTGACGAGATCAGAATACAGTAGAAGGGATATATGTGGTGATGAATTTTCCTACCCCATTTTTTTCATTTTTATAGAGTCATAAATACTAATATCTAACTTTCCTACCTACTTTTCGTCTCTATTCATTTTCTTCCTCTGTTTAGTACCTTTCCATCCGTCTGCCTCTGCTTTTGTTTCATTGTTTGTGCAGTAAATGTTATTTCATTGTAATTATCTGTTTTATAACATTTATTTCAAAGGCTTGTATTAATGTTATTTCATTTTTTGCATATAACATTTTATTTCTTGAAAATATTTATTCGTAAAAGTAGATAAAATGGTAGATTGGTACTTTGGTTAAACAAAAAAAATAAAATAAAATAAAACACATAAAATTGAAATCTCAAAAAGCCATGATCTTAAGAATTTTAGGATATAAAATTCAAAGTTGTACACTTTCTGACTTGGTTGTATGAAAGTCTTCTTGAGAGATTTTACAGGACGAACCCCAGAAATCTTACTGGCAGGAACTAAATAGCAATGCATGATTTAAGGAAAGAAAAAGGGGTGCAATGTGAACGATTTGAAATGTGGGAGAGAAAGAAGGAAGAATTCAATGTTCTTTGTTTCATTTATATCTCAATTATTCCCTAGCGTTTGGGTTATGCAATGTGGATGGTTCATAACCTTCATCTTGGTGTGATCTGGGTATGGACCCTTTTACTCATCATTTGGAACTATATAAAAAAATATTAGAATGCAATTAATTTAGAATTGAATAGAAGTTGAATTCTATTTTTTTACAATTTCAAATGAGGGATTAATAAATATTTTAAGAATTAACATGTGTTTGAGAACTAACAAGTGATGTTGGAATAAGAATTAACTAAGTCCTGTAAATAAAATATCTTTGAGAAAATGTCAGATGGCTTGCAAATCATTCTTGTTGATGCTGTAAAAACAATTTGTTATGTTTTATTGTACAATTTTCACTCATTTTCTCTCTATCCTCGCATCACTGTTACCATTTTACCAACTTAGGTACAAATAAGGTTTTGTGATATCCGTCATGTTATGTTGGTTTAATAATAATAATAATAATAATAATAAATTAAATTGGTAAGTATATCAGTTAAATTATGTGTTATTTGTGGTGGAATCAAGTAGACATGAATTATATCTAGTTTTATTTTCTAACCTATGTGTCACACTACAAATGGAGTGTATAAGTTAGAGTGTTTTTTTTTCCCTTAATTTTTTGTGTAAAAACAAAATAAAATATTTTGTTAACATGTGCACAAAAATTACACACCACACTTTGTTTTTTTTTTCCTTTCTTTCTTTCTTTTTCGTTCTTTTCCTTATTTTTCTCTTTTCCTCTCTATGTTGCTAAAGGACTACAAACCTTTGTTTTTGCTTCTCCTCTCCCATTGCTGCTTTTGCTTCTTCACCTTCTTTAATCTGCCTTGCTTCTTCTCTGATCATTGCCCTATTTCATCCTCTGCTTCACAAATAGAGGAGTTGTTGGATCCGGTCGACCTGTGTTTGCTTTGCCTTGCCGGATGCTATTGGTTGCTCGCCGTCATTGACCTTGTTTGCAATTCCTCAACCTTTTATCAGTAGGTCAATGAGTTCATGATTCTACCATGCTACTGCCTGCTCGATAAGAAGCTTCTATCATCGGCAAGTTTGTTCGACGAAGCTCCTCTTTGCATCGCCATTGTCTTTCAACCACATATCTCACCAGTCGCACCATACCCTATTGCATCAACCAATCGAACCCTAATCATTTCAACTGGAGTTCTGCTATTCATGGCGGCTAGAGCTGGAGCTATATGAGGCGGCTGACAACCAGCTGTAACAAGGGGCCGGAGACTGCAGCTTGACCGATTTCCTCCATCCCCATGCTTAACTAGTAATACTAGCCAAAAACCCTGACACCGTGTTAAACTAGTGAGTATATTTTTACTCTTTCTTAACTTGATTTTTCTCATGCCTTAAAATGGAACTTAAGTGATTAAAATGTTCTATTTCAAATTAGATACTGGTTTTAGGATATGTTTGATGATCATTGGTTGTTAGATTTTAGTGGATTTGTTGGATAGACTATTTTATAAAGTTGAGATTCAAGGTATAATCTGAAGTTATCTTGCTACCCTTAAAGGTGAGCAGATAGTTTACTCCTCTATTTTTTGTGATTATTATACATAGCCTAATTTATTTACTATTATGAACTTGGACAACATAAGACTGTATGATTTTGAAATAACTTGAAGTTTTACTAGTTAGTAGTAGCAAGTAGTATTACATTATATATTTTGAAATATTGTTTCTTGTGTTTGATGTTGAAAATCTTGCTAATTTGTAATAGTTGATTGTTAATCTATTGGGCAAAGGTATTACATGAAATTGATAATTACATTGTTAAATGATTTAATATATGAACTAATTGGAAATTGTTCCATTCTCTTTTGTTAGTGCATATCATTTTATGAAATATTTTAGTATTGAATTTTCTTGAAAAATTGAAATTTGAATCCTTTGAAAATTCTCTTAGAAAACCTCCAAGTGCACTTGTGAATACAATTGAATTGAGAAATGAAACTGGTGGAGGGATAAGGAGAGAATAATTGTTGGAGGAATAAAGGGAATGATGATCACTAATCACTATTAGGCATGATTACCTATAGGAATTAGCTATTGGATTCCAACTGTATATGGAAATCTTGAATGTTCATGATACTCGACTAATTGTGAAGTAAGAAAGATTAAGAAAGATTTTAAATATTTTCTTTCATTTTTCATTATGATGAGTATTCTTAAATTTTCATGCTTTGCTTCTTATTTTACATGTTTAAGAAAACTTTAAAGTGTGGGGATATATTCTCTTTTAGTTTTAATCCTTGTATCATATTTAAATTTGATATTTGATATGTTTATTGAATTTGACTTCCTCAATATATTTAGGGTATTCTTATATTTGATAAGTTATGAATCTTGGGTTTAAATGGTTTGAAACTATAACTTTCAATGTGCAAGATGTTTTATAAATGGATATTTGTATATGTTTATATTGGATTGCATTTGAGTATGATTGTAACTAATCATTAATTCTTGGAGAATTATTCACTCACTGAGTCTCTAGGAAACTTGCTCTGTTTTATTAAAATATTTTTAGAGTTTAAGGCCACGTTTTCTACACATCCTCGCCCATTTGGACTTGAGCCTGCTCTTTGTCTGGGTATGTTACTTTTGTGGAGCACGGAGACATGCTAATGGTAATATTATGGCAATTGGTCAGATTGAGTCTTCCCATATACATAAGTAGTTATTGCCTAGTGAATGGTGTACATTGTTGTATCTGGGCTTGTGTTGCATTTTGTTTGTCTGTACAGGTCTTGGGTAGGGTGTGTGGCTTTCAGTTTATGTACTGGCCTATGGCCCAAGGTTTAGAAAACAAAGGAGACTCTGTCAGATTTTTGTTAGAAATTTGATGAAGTATTTTATTAGATGTGTCAATATTGTTTTTATTTGTCCATCTATCCTTGCATAGTTTTCAGTTGTCAAGCCATTTTCCATATAGGAAAGCTTGTAGCATTAAAAGTTTTACTGCATGGTTTAGGGTGGTAAGAAGCCAACCTTAGATGACTTTTTACATCGATCATAAGCTGAGGATTGGGGCATGACAAAATTGGTTTCAAAGCATGGTCTAGAGTTTAGGTGCATAATTTAGAGGTCCCTAGCTGTCAAATTGGGATAGACATATCAAGTTCATATTAGTACGCTTGGGAGCACGAAACATGAATAAGGATATGTTGATACCTATTCTAAGACATTTGTTGAAAATCTTCGTAATTCCTAAACCTTTCATTCTTGTATGTATGTATGTATGTATGTATGTATGTATGTATGTATGTATGTATGTGTTTGTATATGGATATTGCTCAAAATAGTTATTCTATTTGATGATAGGGAAATGCCACCCAGGATTAGATCCTTAGCTCGCATTGGAGACCAATCTAAAGAAGCGTCCGGGGGAGCTTCTCATGAATCATCCCTTTGACTACCACCTTGAGGTAGAGGTAGAGGTGGAGCTAAACGCCAAGGTCATGCCAGCGGCCTAGGCAGAGTTGCATGTGAAGAAGTGTAACTAGAAACTTTCTAACCTCAGATAGTAGCTCCTTCCACTTTTGGAAGTCTAGCAGGTCCTTCTACTGTTGATGCCCTAACATAAGCTAGAAAGTTGCAAGAATAAATGAATTTATAGATGCATTGACTTAACAAAGGCTTTAAAGGCAACAACATGAAGGGCTAGAAACACAAGCACCACCACCTATAGGGCCAACACCTATGAATTTTAGAAACTACCTTCAAGAATTTCAAAAGCTCAAATCTCCCCACTTTCCAAGAATCAAATCATTAGTGGATCTTCTTTTATTTTTAGATTAGATTGAGAGATTATAGCATGTCCTTGAGTGCCCAGAGGATGTCATAGTGAAGTTGGTTGGATTCTAGCTAGATGGATCAATCGTGATTAGTTTTGGGGTTAGGAAAGTCAAAGATTATGCGGAGAAATAGTGGACACTTAGGAGACATTTCATATGGCTTTCCTACAACAATTCTGTCATGAGGGATAGCGGTATGCTAAATTATAGGAGTTTATCAATCTTAAGCAAAAAGGATTATTAGTTTTTTAGTGTGTTGCCCAGTTTCTTTACTTGTCTTAATTGGCAAGACGCATAATCCTTACTAAATGGGACAAGGCTAGGAAATTTGTTAATGGCCTTAAGGATAATTACTTCGATGTTATTCAGGTTTTCGATGGGACCACCTATGAACAAGTCTACAACTAGGTTATAGAATTAGAAGTGAGATTTATAGAAAGAGAGAAGGAAAAATAGGCCTAAAGTAGTGCAAGAAAGACATCAAGATACAAGGGTACTAGTGAAGACTCCAGACCATAGTGGTTGTTAGCTTCTAGTGCACCTTCCTCATGGAGGCATAATGTGTAAATTCCACCAAGGGTCCCAGGTTGGAGTAGTCAGAGTAGGAGATCGATAAGAATCATTTCTATGAGTCAATGACCTCTTGAAGGACTTAGCTTTACTTATCCCACTCTAGTTAGACTAGAGACACTAGGACATGCAGAACTTATGGTAAAGTGAATTTATTGGTTTATATATGAGAATTAGAGCTTGCTTAAGGTATTGTCAAATGGGTCATATGTTGAGAGACTATCCATATCGAGTAGCCTCGGCTAGTGGCAATAGGGCCACATATGTGTCTGGAAATAATTTATCACTTCTGGCAAGTCTGCAAGACCTCCACCATTTGGCTATGGTGGGAGAGGGGGAGGTAGAGATCTTTCTAGTAGAGGTCATGGTAGTAGGCATGTAGCTACTACAAGAGTTTATGCTTTGACTAGACAGGACACCTAGTCTTCTAATGCAACAGTTACAGTTACTCTATCAGTTAACTTTATTCAAGCTCATGTGTTATTTGATCTGGGTGCAGCTCACTTATTTATTTTTACTTATCTTGCTTTACAACTTGCTAGACCTCGACTCTTTTTGGTATTACAATTGTTAGTATTTACTCCTTTGGGTCAGACATTGACTGCTTATGATATGATTTATTCTTGTGCAATTGATATGCATAGAACTGCTTTGCATGCTGATTTGATTGTATTAGATATGGTTGATTTTGATGTTATCCTAGGCATGGATTGGTTATCAACACATCATGTATATGTGAATTGTCACAATAAGTTAGCTAGTTTTCATATACCAGATAAAGATCCTATCTTGCTTTAGGGAGATAGGAGTGATGCTTCTATTAACCTTATTTCTGCCTTGACTGCTAGAAAGATGATTAGGAAAGGATGTGAGACTTATCTAGCATATGTCAGGGACACAAAACATTTAGAATAAAAAATAGAAGAAGTATCAGTGGTTATGTTTTTCCTGAAGAGCTACCTGGAATGTAATTCCTTAAAAAAAAAAGTAAAAAAAAAAGACTGAGGGGTTGAAGTGAAAATTCTAAATTTGTCTTTGGGGCCATAACGTAATTTCCTATATTTTCAAAGGGACCTATTTGAGGCGATGGAAAGTTTTGGGGTCAAAGTGCAATTTTTTCCATTTTGATTTTAGTATATATTTCCTTCAGCCAATTTCTCCTCCAGCGTGAGTTATCCAGCTTCTTCTCAAAGCTTCTCTGATCAAAGAAAGCTTTTATCAGAAAAGGAGCAAAGTTAAAAGATAGAATGAATAGTCATAAAAATGGTTCATTTACGAGTAGTAAAGATTCTTGAGGAGAAAGGAGAATATGATAATATAGGGTGGTATGGATTATATGAAGCAAAATAGAAAGATCTTAGCAACTACTATTGTTTCATTAGGGGCTATACTGGTGCTTTGGAGGGCAATTCAGATGTCATGATTTACACTAGGCAAGAGGAAAATGTTATAAACACTAATAAGGAACCTGAAGATTAGAAGCATGAGCACAACAATCTTGCTTTAAAGAACATCAGTAAGGAAAAAAAATCTTGTTAGAGTGATATGTGACCTTGTGGGAGAACTATGGGAAAAAGGAAATGACCTAGCAGCCTAAGTCCTTCATGATGTATAGATACCTCCAGTTGTTTGAGTAATGTGTCATTATGAACCTTCACTCCTTATGACTATGTTTTTAGAATTCGAGGACAAATTTTTTTAATGGGGGAGAATTTGTAATACGTTAAAAAAAAGTAAAAAAAAAAAATGATTGAGGGGACGAAATGAAAATTCAAAATTTGTTGTTGGGGCCATAACATAATTTCTATATTTTTGGAAGGACCTATTTGAGGCGGTGGAAAGTTTTGGGGTCAAAGTGCAATTTTCCCCATTTCTATTTCAATATATATTTCCTTCAGCCGATTTTTCCTCCAGTGTGAGTTCTCTAGCTTCTTCCTGAAGCTTCTCCGATCGACCTCCTTCCTTTGGCTCACTCCTCCATCCATTGTCATCGCCATTCAACGGTCTGACCTTCCTTCTTCCTTCCCTGGCGTTTTCTCCGGAGTCTTCCTTTCCTTCCTCGTGTGTTGCTTCTCTGTGGCTGAACTAGTCCTCTATCTTTGAACTATAGCACTGGCCACTTCCATCTTCATTTTCTTCACTATCTGACGAGCTCGTTGATCTTCCTCTTCCTTTTGGCTTTCTGGCAAGCTTCCTTCTGCACTGAGTCAGCTCACGGCTTGTCTCCTCCTTCTCTTGCTTGTTGATTGGCCAGTGGCCGATTTAGCTTACCAGCAAAGCTTCTGCCTGCGACGAGCTGGCCATTGGTACTTCAGACTCCGGTGAGTATTCCTAGAACAAAAGATTTATTCTATAGTAACCCTACTACTAGTTTTTCAAGATACTGATATTGAACCCTCAATAAAGCAGTGGCTTAGCTAGAGCTTCCTTTGGCCCACTGGTAACGATCCAGCTGGCGGTGAGCTCCCCATCGACACTTTGGAGGGTGATGAGTAATCCTAGAACAAAAAATTTATTTGATAGCTTAGCTACATCAATTTTCCAAGTAGACTTAGTTTGAACTCTCATTTGTAAAGTTGAAGAAATATGGAAATTTTCTTATGGATTTGTTCTAGATAAATTCTTATTGATGAATTGACCAAACCAACGGGGAAATTTTGGAGCTTTAGCTAATTTAGTTTTCTAAGGATTTTCTAAGGTGAGTAGATAATCCTCCTCACTTAAGGATCCCATGCATAAATATAAAATAAAATAATTTTATCACATGAAATATTATTAATCTTTTTTGAATAGTGGGATTTTTCTATGTACATATTCACCTGAATTCGAAAGTATATTTATATGTTATATGTGAACATGGAATGGTTTGCCATGTTGAAATTATGCATTTCCATCTTGCTATATATTATTGAAAATCGATGATACTATTTTTCTATATGTTGAATGGATATGGAAATGCCTTAACAGGTTTATGTATGTTTTGATGAATGTTGCTTACCCATATAATGAATTTCGTGTTATATGATATATTAAAATGTTGATTTGGAATTTTGGATCCATGGGTAATTCCTTAAAAACCCTCAAGTGCATTTGTGACTTGTATATTGACTGGAGGAATAAGGTTAGGGAGATATGTAAGGTGGAATAAGGTAAGACAGAGATATGTGCTATATTTGATATGATATTGTTAAGCTGGTTGCCCATAGGAAATTACTCTTTGGATCCTAATGATAAATGGATAAAAATAATTATTATAAATATCTTACTATGTTGAGATTTAATGAAATCTTAGAAATTTTATTAGTTTTCCCTCGTATTTATATCATGGTAGATGTATGTTTCACCATAGTATCTTTTGATATTTACCTTTATACTATTAAACATCATATTTTTATTTATTTGATTTTCTTGTTGAAATATAGTTTTCAAATGTATATTGAGAATATGGCTATAGAACAGGTAAGCATATCTTCATGGTTATGTTTATACTTATATATACTTTCGAACATAGTTTTTAAATGGGGTTTTTAGGTGATCATGAGATTATTTACTCACTGAGTTTTCATGAAACTCACTCCTTTCTTTTTCATATTTTTTAGAGTCAAATGATATTCATTCAGTTGCTCCACACCCTCCCGATTCCGGATCTGCTTATTGATCAAGTAGATCACATCTAACGGAGATTAAAGATATATAAATGATATAATATGGGCAGTTGGATTAGAGATTGTACAAATATGTTTGTCTAGATGCCCAGTAGGATGTAAATTGTATAATCTGGGCCACTGCATATTACTATGATGTTTTATAGTTTGTGGTGGGCGTGTAGCCCATGTGTTGTTGTGTAGGCCTTGTGGCCAGGTGTTCGGGAAATAGAGGAAAATCTGTCAGATTTTCATTAAAAAGGATATATGCATTATTAGATGTGTACTGGTTAATTGTATGTCATTGTTGCATAATAAAGCTTGTAGGGGGTTTCCTGATGGAAGAGGTTTCTGATGATGACCTTCTACGCCGGTTATGTTCCGTGAATTAGGTCGTGACATGGAATATAACCAAAATGAGAAATTGAGTTTTATATTGATATTGTTCTAGACACTGATCCCATTTCCATTCTACTTTATTGGATAACGCTAACTGAATTGAAAGTATAGTTACAAGACTTGGTTAATAAAGGTTTCATTCAACCTATTACATCACCCTGGGGAGTTCCAGTGTTATTTGTGAAAAAGAAGGATGGAACTTTAAGGTTGTGTATTAATTACAGGTATTATTAACTAATGCATATGAAAATAAGACATTCCAAAAACTACCTTTTGCACTCGGTATGGTCATTATGAATTTTTGTTAATGTCTTTATATTAACTAATGCTCCTACAACTTTGATGGATCTGATGAATAGAGTTTTCTGACCTTTCCATGATCGATTTGTAATCATGTTTGTTGATAATATTTTGGTGCATTCCCATAATAACCAAGAACAAAAGCAACATCTCAGGATAATTTTGCAAACTTTTAGAGAACATCGGTTGTATGCTAAATTTTTGAAGTGTGAGTTTTGGTTGTCCAATATGACTTTTCTAGAACATGTGGTCTACAAGGAAGTTATCAGTATAGACCCCACAAAAGTGAAAGTAGTTCAAAATTGACCCAGCCTACCTCAGTGATCGAGATTCGTAGCTTTTTGGGTTTGGCAAGATATTACCATTGTTTTGTAAAGGATTTCTTTCAAATTTCAACTCATTGACCAAGTTGACTCAAAAAAACACTAAATTTGTATGGTTCAATTCATGTGAAGCAAGTTTTTAGCAACCCAAAGAGTGCTTGACCAATGCACCAATACCAATTTTACCTTTGAATGATGGTAGCTACACAATTTACCATGATGCCTCCAGAATAGGCCTTGGACATGTTATAATGTGGCATGCCAAAGTTATAGCCTATGCATTACGGTAACTCAAGTATCCTACCTTGATTTGGAGATGGCTATGGTGGTGTTTGCATCAAAGATTTGGTGGCATTATTTTTATAGAGACCTATGAGATTTACACTAATCACAAGAGCTTGAAATGCATTTTTTAGCAAAAAGACCTGAACCTGAGATAATGTTGGTGGATGGAACTTGTAAAAGATTATGATTGCTCCATTTTGCATTATCTTGGCAAGGCCAATGTTGTAGTTAAAGGATTGATTAAGAAGTCACCAGGGAGTCTCGCTCATATTGAAGTGTAAAGAAGACCAATCATTTAAGAGTTACACAAGGTGGAAACCAGTGGAATCCAATTCCAAATATTAGAACCGGGGATACTTCTGGCACGTGTGCAAGTATAGTTTCCACTAGTTGACCAAATTGTGGCCGCACAAGTTCAAGATGAGAATGTAAATAGGCTACTTGACAAATTAAAGAAAGAGCCAGATTCAGGATTGGCAAAGGATGAACAAGGAATCATGACTTATCATGGTCAAATTGGGTGCCCAAAGTGGATGGATTACGACAACAACTTATGCATATGACTCACTTTTCATCTTATACTATGCCTAAGTAGTAACAAGATGTACTAGGATTTGAAGACAGGTTATTGGTGGGAAGGAATGAAATATGACATAGTGAATTTTGTTTCCCAATGTCTCATGTGTCAACAAGTTAAAGCTAAACATAAGAGACCGGTAGGTTTACACTAGAATTTGGAGATTCTTAAGTGGAAATAGGAAAGGGTCACCATGTATTTCCTTACTGGACTGCCAAAGACTCTAAAGAGTTATGATTTTATATGGGTAATTGTATATCATTTGACAAAGAATGCCCATTTTCTTCCAATAAAGACTACTTATTCAATTTCCCTATATGCTCAATTGTACTTAGATCAAATCATATCTTTTCATGGTGTTCCTTTGTCTATTATATCTTATCAGGGTACTTAGCTCACAACTCAATTTTGGAGATGTTTTTAGGAGGCCTTGGGTTCACAACTTTACTTTAGTAGACAATATGAGAGAACAATTCAAGTTTTCGAAGACATGCTTCAAGCATGCTTGTTGGAATTTGAGGGTAGTTGGGAGTGAATCTACCTTTGATTGAATTCACCTATAACAATAGTTACAATTTTTCAATTCAGATCGCTTTTTTTAAAACATTATATGGGAGGACTTGTAGATCTCCCGTTGGTTGGTTTGAGGTAGGTGAGACAAAGTTGTTAGGCCTAGATTTGGTTCAAAATGCTAATGGGAAGGTTAAGATTATTAAAGAAAAAATAATAACTACCCAGAGCTGTCAAATATCATATGTAGACAAGAGAAGAAGAGATTTGGAGTTTCAAGTGGGTGATCAAGTATTTTTGAAAATATCACTCATGAAAGGAGTGATAAGATTTGGCAAGAAGGGAAAGCAAAATCCTCGATAAATAGGTACATTTCCCATAGTGAAGAAAATAGGCATCATGGCTTATAAGTTTAATTTACCTCTAGTGTTAGAAAGCATTCATCTTGTCTTTCATGTGTCCATGTTGAAAAAATATATTTTGGATCTGTCTCACATCCTTTATTAAATCCCAATTGAGTTGGACAGTCACTTGAGTTATGAGGAGCATCTTGTAGCTAATGTAAATCGGCAAATTAGAAGACTTCATGTTAGTCAAATATAGGTGCCCTAGAGTCAATTTGATTAGGCTCTATTGCATCTACGACTAAGCGATCTATGGATTTGGATATTAAAGGTTGAATATTCATCTTATATTGCATATTGTGTTCATGTTTATGACTTATGCATAATTAAGATGAAGTCCATGGTGAGAAGTT
>JANHAO010011662.1:0-16824 GCA_026873985.1 Saraca asoca | reverse complement strand
GAGTGTTTCCTTAATTCTATAGGGGTTACAAGTCCTAATTATCTTTATTAGATACTTACACCTAATTAATTAGGATGTTACAACATTGATATGGGATCTACTCCTGGATTGAGTGGATTATTTCTGCGGAGATTAAAGATATATGAATGATGAAAATCAGTGACAGTTGATAGGATTAGAATTATATATGCATGTGTTATGTATGATTGCTAGATGCCCAAAAGGATGTAAATTGTATAGTTTGGGCCACTGTACATTATTATGATGTTATACAGGTTGTGGTGGGTATATATCATTTGTGACTAGGTGTCTGAAAAACAGAGAAAACTCTGCAAAATTTTCAGTAAAATTGTCATATGAATATTTAATCACGCATATAAAAAAATTTGTATATATTTAGTGTAATTTATATTATCAGGCTTATAGAAGGTTTTCTATTGGTGACCTCCTATACCGATCACGTTCCATAAATTGGGGCGTAATATATATATTCATCTTTTTTTTTTTAAAGTAATGAAGACGAGTGTATATGAAAAATAGAAATTAATATATACTTATAAAAATAAAAAAATATGAATATAATTACACTAAATTTGATGAGAGGTGAGTGTAACCAATGTCATGTGCTGTTCGAAAATTTTGTCCTGATGATACTTTTTTCATTATTGCTTTGAAAAACTAAAAATGCATTTAATATTTATTTTTCTAATTTTAAAATTTTGTCTTGATGATACTTTTTTCATTATTGCTTTGAAAAACTAAAAATGCATTTATTATTTATTTTTCTAATTTTATCTTTATTACGTATAATAAATACGCAACCATTCCATGTATTAATGACTTTTAATAAAATGCAATTATTTTCTTCTACGATTGAGATTGTTTAAAAGATTCTGTAATCCTTATGCATTAGTTTTTTTTCTGAACTTTCATTGTGGGCTTCGCTTATATTTGGGGGCAGAGCCTTTTCCTTATGCATTTAGGTTGGTTGCTGTCAGAATGGATATAAAAAGCTTATATTGGGTTCAACCATGATGAGACTTGGATAGTTCTTTGGACCATTGGGCCTCAATGTAGGCAGAAATTTGCCAAATTCCGGATCTGTAACGAGGGCAAATAGACATGCACCTTCTAGGTTAAAATTATGATTTTTTAGGATCACCTAAATTTCTTCAGAGGTTAATTTTTGGAGAACTATAATTATAATATCTCATTTTAGAATTTATAATTTTTTTTATAAAAATTTATTATTTTAATATAAAAATTATATATTTATTTCTCTCTATCTTCTTTGGCCAAGGAAATGAAAAAGGATAAGACAACAGGACCCATGTATGTAAAACAAAATGTTATTCGCAGTTAAATTATTTGAAAGAAATGCATATAAAAAATTGTAATAAGATAAAGGGAAATAGCAATATTATTGAAACTGTTTGCTTCTTTTTTTGTTATCATTAAAAGATTTTTACCGTGTGTTGTCCTTTGAGAATGAAAGTAGGATTTGAAGTTCTGTGGCACTAAATTGTGTCGACTTGTTTTTTTAAGAGTCATAAGAAAGTTGAAGGTAGAGAGTGAGAGACAAGGGCCCTATAATTACCATAATCAATGTATTCATGTCTTGGGTTATGTCGCAAATCACATGAAATGTGGATTGGGTGACTGCTCAACAACCTCGCAACCACTTACAACTGTAATAATAATTGTATTTGCTAATCATGTATTATTAAAAATATTAACATACTTATATGTTAGCCTTTGTGTCAATTAGAATATATTATTTTCTGCATAATATGAATGATCTCGTGGCCAAATTGTACTAAGTGACAATCAAAGTGACAAAAGCGTTGGACCTAAATAAAAGGTATAAAAGAAGCCTGAATAGTTGACCTCAAACCATGCCTTTCATATTGAAATGTCATCTATATTTTTTTCAAAAAGTTCTTGCTGCCTCATCATTTGTGTGTATTATAGGCATTGTTCCCTGCATCAACCTCAAAAAGGACTAAGAGGGCTTAAGGTGGGCCAGTTCTAGGATTTTGCAATCTAGCTGATGTGCTCCATGAAATGATTCTATCTCTAATCTTGCATCCCAATAACATGGATCACTACTCAGCTTTTTACAATCTATTTTAAACACATGCTCAAACTATTAATCTTGGTGAGGAATAAGCTTAACTGCCGCTTAATCTTTCATTCTGTGCACAAATAATAAAGTCATAAAGGATATCCAGAGTATGATTCTTATCATCAATTAAAATTTGTATGTGAATATGTGAGTTTTGAGATGAGGTGAGTGAGAATGTGAAATTTGAAACGTGTATCCATCATTATCATTAAATGGAGAATAATATCTTCCCATGATCTAACAAAATTGAAAAGCTAATGCATAACTTGTTAAGAGAATAAAGCGTAAATATAGAATGTAATGTGTTGTAATTATCATATCAGGTTATTGGTGTTAAGTACATAAAAATAGATACTGACGGAGGGATGTATGAATAAAACAAGAAGGTGTCATTTTCAAGGGCAGCCATGAGTTGGAGCTTTGCGTGATTGTTGATTTTACAACCCTCTAACAACCAACCATTAGGTAAAGCCGTAAAGTTGAAGTCCCACTTATGACTCGACATATCATATATTTGGCTTAGTCACAGGGTACGCTAAAACAATAATGCCTTGAACTCGGTGAAAGTGATTGACAGCGTACAACATTTTGAGAAATTTACATTTGAAGATAGTTAACCCAGTAAATATGACGTCACAGCTCAGGACTTTTCTAAACACTTTTTATCTGAATTTGCTAGATATTACTGATGCACCGCAGATTAGCTTCATGCACTAACCGATGGGCAATGGCTCTTCTTTCTGAAAGTTCTCAGAAAGCAAAGACTGAAATCTCTAAAAACATGGAGTACAGGGCCTATTGGCTGTACTTAGATGTCCCACGCGTTCCTGTGTATAGCAAAGTGACATACAGTATATATATCTTTTGGCAAGTTGAGCAGAGTCTATATCTACATATACAGATAAACTACAAGCTATTATAAATGGCTATGGGGTGCATGAACTTCATGATATATGCTCAATCTATATAGCAGGCCAACTGAACCACTAAACAGTTCTGGACTGACAGTGAGAATCCCAAACATGGAAGGAAGCCGAGATTTGACACCATTTTAGGGTGGTGGGGCCGAGTTGGCTTCTTATAGATTCAGGCTATCTTCATATACATTGAAATTTCCTTGGCACATATTTGAAATTGAAGCTCACATGGGAATATACTCATAATGTCTCACTCAAATTGTTAAAGCTAAATTAATCATGATTGGATAGAAAATTGATAATAACAATTCATTTACATAATTTATCTCTATAATTTATTTTTTAATAATAATGATTGCATATTTAATATCATTTATACGAATATTAATAAAAATTATTTATATATATAATTTATTTATATATCATTATATTCATTTTTTTAATGATGATGATTATATATTTAATATCATTTACACTTATAAGAAAATGTATACGTGAATTCATATCGAAACATGAATAAATTATGAATAAGATAGTATATAATTAATTTTTCTAAAGATATTTGTAATCTGAAGTAATATCATTGGTATCTTGAAGCATATTCACATGAAAAATGGAAGGAAATAAATTTGTAGTTTGGTTGGACTATTATTAAGATTGGGATTCTTGCTACATGATAGATATCACTTTTAAAAGTAGAGCTAAAAAACTATAGACAAGTCGTGAACAAGGAGATCGTTGGAGATATCTGGCTACTAACACTTTGAATGGTTTCTCTATTTCTTATACAACTTGTTAGATTTTTGAAAAAGCAAATGTCAATCGAGCTAGGGCTATGGGGAGACAGACACTTTGATCAACAAAATTACACTCCTTGAGGGGCGAAGGATGTGAGAATTTGGACATGCGCGGTCTAAGTGGCCGACACCCATCTCGCAGTAGTTTGGATTTATACGCACCAAGGCCCAAACACGTGTCGACATTTGGTGACAATCACAGTTTTGTGAAGTACAATAAATGTCTTTATTTCCTTCCATGGCCAAACTAGTTGAACACCCGTGTGAAATAATTTTATAAAATATATTAATAATTTTAATTAAAAATAAAATATATTATAATAAAAAATTAATATTATAAATTTTTTTTTGAATAAAAATTAATTAATTTGCATAATATGTCTTCAGATATTTAAAACGTAATTATTAACATGATAAGAAAACATATTATAAATATTAAGATCATATATTAAATAACAGGTGAATCAAATTGTTAAGCTCTTTAGAGGAATAATTCTTTTCCTATAGCCTTATTCTCACTCTTCACCCATTTTATCTTACAAATAGGTGGATCTAGAATTGTAAACTCCACTTGCTTATGACAAAATGTAAATAAGAATGTGAGAATAATAATAATATTATTATACAAGTATACGTGATACAAATTTGTAATACAGATATACCATTATTAAAGACTTATAATCCAATAAAAAATTTCACATACAAAGAGAAAATGTCAGATTTGGAGAATTGTATAGATTAAAAATCTTAACTAACAAACATTCAACAATGAAAGGTTATTATAATTGACCACTAGATTGTAGACAACCTCATATGCCCCCTTTTTTTTTTCTTTTTCTTTCAAGCATGAGATTAATATATGTTTTATGTTTCATCTAATTATTGTGCACATATTTCCCAAAAATTACAGGTCAATATAACCTGTACAACTAAAAAGTCATAACAATGTATACAAAAATATATTAATATGTATTGCATAAAAGTTATATCTTGCAATAATATATAATAAAAATTAATTATTAATAATGTGAAACTTACAATTACTACAAATAATATATTATTCTTCTCAAATACTAAATTATGATTTATCAATCACATTGTAATATATATATATATATATATTGTACATTTTTAATATGTCTTCTTATACTGAAGGCTTAAAAAATAATAGTGAATTATAAAAAGTAACATATCTATTTATTCTATTTAAAGAAATAATAGAAACATCAATTTAAATTTATCATCAAATGTTTGTAATTTTATAATCAAAACATAGCATACAAAATAATCTGCATCCATTGTTTCAATCAATATGTTTGGTCCAATCTAATGGTTACTAGGTTATTTGAAATCAGTAAAGTATAAAATTAGAAAATTGAAATAAAGATGGAAATCAATGTACCAATCACTTAATTAATGGTAATTATTATTAAAATTTGTATTAGAAATCTATGAAAGGCAGGTTTAAAATGAAGCTTGTTATAGAATCCTTGATTTTAGGTAAAGCCTAGTGAAAGAAGCTATGCAAGTTCTTTTTTGGCCAAGTAAGCTTGAGAAATCTCTTGTTTTGAGAAGGAAAATTTTTTTACGAGGGCTTGACATCTGTCCAAGTATCCTTTGCCGGTGGAAGAGCTTTAGGTAATAGTATGATTGGCTAATGGTTATGCATAATGTTTTGTGTATCTGTTTTGGCCTTTATCCCTTCCAAATTTCTTCATAATTGTTTGTTTCTTTTAATTAAGGGAAAAATACATATTACCTCTTGAAGTTTGAATGAGTAACAAAAATAGTACATAAACTTTAAAATTCTATATATTACCTCCTGAATTTTTAAAAAAAGTGAAACATTCTACATTATTGTTAAAACTAACAAGGTGTCACAACCTCAAACCTGGGTCATGACCGGCATAACCCATTTGTACTCATCTCTGTTTTTCCTAATTAATCACTTGTATCTCATTGGTTATCAAAAAGGTAATAACTAAAGGGAGAAAGACGATCACTTGATAAATAAACATATTTCTTAATTTACACTAGTATTATCCAATAGACACATGTCATGCTTGATACATGGTTTTATAGTTTACGTATAGTTTCAAAAGAAACAACCTTTCAACCTTCCAAAAATCTAGGAGTCTCCACAAAATCCTACCATATGTCTTTTCCCAAACAGGGCAATCAAAAGAAATTAAATTAACCTATCTCTTATCATTACCTCAAAAGCATAGGTTAATGTAACTAAGCCTTACAACCCTTTTGTTTACAGTTTCTCAAAAGTAAGCAAAATATCAGATTTGATGGGAGACCTTTATGGGTCAAACCATCCTAGGCTATCATGAGAAGGACATTGGATGGCTTTATGGGAATGATCTTCACCTCATGGAATACCTTACAGCTTATCAAATTTAAAATAATAATATAATGGACCCTAATCTTGTAGACTCCTAATGGACTCATAATAGTGGTGGAGAAGGTGTTGGACATGATTTCCATGGAATCACTGTTCATGCTTACTTTTTACTAGGAGGAATGATTGCTATGTCTTAAGATTCTGTAAAAAAAAAAAAATCTATAAAAAAGTGAGTCTAAGACTCAGTGAGATAATACGTACCAAACTTATGAATTCATCCAATCAAAACCACAAATACACACACACACACACATATAACATCAACATCATATCTAAGCAATTATTTTGCATACTTATATTATCAAATTTTCAAGGACTCACTTCTGAGTGGTTTCATATATCGTCATTCATAGAACATTATACTGGATTAGAGTTCTCAAGACCTTAGGCTGCCATTCTTTACCATCATGTTATTCAATATTATCATATTAGATTTCAATGTTTCATACAATGACAAGCAAGTAAAGCAAAATGCATAAATGTAGTAAATTTCCTTATTACTTTTATCCAACTTTATCTTGTCCAATCGTAGCCTTATCCCACTCATCATATCAAAACGTGTAAATCTAGGATCTCATTCATTATTCCCTATCACAATCTATCATTCATATTTTAAGTCTCATAAGGACTTTAAGTATTCTATGATATCAATCCCATAATAGATACATCATCAAGTTCACAATTCCAACAACTATATCATGACTTTCTATTCAACCACACTCATAGTCTTATAAGTTACATTTATTGCAAATGCACCATAGATTCTTTGTTTCATTATATGACTATTATAATTAACTTTATACTAATATCATATATAACCAATTGTTAAATTCAATAATATTAGATTATAAATACTTATTCAAGATTTCCTAGTTATTATACTCGTTTTAGTAATGTTTTTATAAGATTAAATCAAGAAGACAGAAAATATTTTTGAATGAAGTGAAGTTAGGCTAAAAATATGGAAATTTTTGAAGATGCGATCAGAATTACGAGTAGAATTGTTGAAGAAATTTCGGTAGAATCATGATTAGGATCAAGGAGCTTAAGTGTGAAAGATTTGATTTGAGTCGAGGGGAAATAGTAAAAAATGCGAGTTTACTCGCCAAAATATGCAATCATTTAGGAAGTTCAACTACAAACACAATTAGAATCGTGATTGGGATCAAATAATAGGGTAGGAAGATTTGATTCGAAACATAGAAATCTAGTTCAAATTCCAATTTGGATCATAAAAACAAAATTGCTAGGTTTTTATGAGCACGATCATGAATGTAGTTTAAAAGCTACGATTCGACTCACATAAGCAAGAATTTGCATGACAATAGTAAAAAACATGGGAAGTGACCTCCAATTCCACATTACATCAGAGGATCTCAACACAACATGTTTTAAGAACTTAAACAAACTAAAAACTTAGCTATTTCAATAAAAAAAACCAACTATTAAACGATCAAACCCATTTAGTCTCAACTTTACTACAAAACCACAAGAAAAACCCATTTTATTAACTTGCACCAATAATCAATAGATCATAAGAATTAAACATTCTCTAATTCACAAAAATGGTAAGAATTACTCATGGGCGAGTTAGAAACACAAAATTACTACTAATCCCACCAAAAGTGTTCAATACTTTTAATAAATAAAGAAAAGAACATATAAACTTCTTAGGTATTTTAAGGTTTTTATTTCAAAAATAATTATATACCATTTGCTTATGATTTCATGACAAAGAAACAAGCTAAGTCTACAAGATTCAAGCCTTACAACTTTAAAAAAATCACATGGGTTCTTGAAGTGAACAATAACATGAATAGTGACTATAAACTTCAAAAATTCAGATCTCAAGTTATACTCAGTGAATCGATGTGGTTTTAATATCAAATTAAACAGGAAGAAGAGAGAATTCAACTATAAAAATAAGAAAAATTAATAAGAAGAGATAGAGAACTTACTTGAGGAGAGAGAGAGTGCGAGTGTATAAAAAGAAACTAAAATTTGGAGAAAAAGATATAGGTTGCATGTATTGCAACTGAGAAAGGCCAAAGAAGAAAAAGAAGATGCCACCTACAGGAGGGTAAAATGGGAAAGAAAAAGTCAAATTCTCACTTTAACTTCAATTGTAATATTTCCCTTTTTAACATTTTTTTTTATTTTCTCCACTTTGAGCTCAAAATTAACATACTCATTGATCGCCTGTGGCCATGAAACTTTATTACAAATTGGTTAAATTATTTACCTTTGTAATGACTATAATTTTACTCTCATGGGTACCCATAGCCCTAGTTTCAATTTTTTCAAAGTTTCCTAGATATTAAATCCTAAAAACACAGATTTAATTTTGTAGGCTTCCACAATGGAAATTGCAAAAAATTTCTAAAATTCATATTATTTATTTCGAATGTGTCTAAACTCATTTTAGCCCCAAATTATAGTTTTGAAATTTTCAAAAATTTCAAATTCATCCTTTTCAGATTTTTCTGAAAAGCCATTTTATTATAGAAATAAATTTTGAAAAATTCAAGGTATCACAATTCTCCCCCTTAAAAGAATTCATCCTCGAATTCTAGATGGCTATAGTAATTTAACTAGAATAATCAATGGTTGTAACAATACTTTCTAAATAATTATTATATTCACCTCTTACCAAATAATCAAGGATATTTTTCTCACATATCAATTTCTAATTCCTACATGGCCTCTTGTTCATCATGTCATCCTTACATTACTTTAACTATTGGAACTTTTCTAGATCTTAGTTTTCAAACTTGTCGATCAAGAACAACTTTCGATTGCTCTTCATAAGTCAGTTGGGTGTCCAATTGGACTGGTTCTTCCTTAATAATATGAGATTCATTTGGAACATATATCCTCGGCATGGAGATGTGGAATATCGAGTGGATTCCCTACATTTCGGATCGCAATTCCTGTTGATATGCCATGGCTCCCGTGCTTTTGGAAATTCAAAATGGTCCAATATATCTTGGCGCCAACTTTCCTATTTTACCAAATCATATGACTCCTTTCATAGGAGATAACTTGAGAAACACCTATGATCCTCAACTTTGAACTCTAATTCCCTTCTTCTTTTATTCAAATATGACTTTTGTTGATCCTGAGCCACCTTCATTCGATTGTGGAATAATTGCACTTTTTCTATAACATCTGTTATGAGGTCTGGACCTAATAACCTTGCCTCACCAGGTTTAAACTAATAGATTGGAAACCTACACCTCCTCCCATACAACTCTTTAAACAATGTCATTTGAATATTGGCTTGGTAATTTTTATTATAGGTAAATTCAATTAGTAGTAAATATTTTTCCTAACTTCCCTCAAACTCTATTAAACGTGGCCCAAAGCATGTCCTCTAGAATCTGGATCTTTCACTTTGATTAGCCATAGGTCTACAGATGAAAAATAGTAATAAATCACAATTGAGTACCCAACGCTTGTTGGAATGATCGCTGAAAATGGGAATTAAATTGAGTACCATGATCTGAGATAATTGTCAGTAGCACACCATGCAAAGGAACTATTTGATCAAGATAAATATGTGCATATTGAGCAGCCGAATAAGTTATCTTAATAGGCAAGAAATGGGTTAATTTAGTTTAGTGATCAATAATGACCTAAATCGAATCATAACCCTTTGGTGACTTTGGCAAACCAATTAGGAAGTCCATTATAATACTATTCCACTTCCATTCTAGAATCTTAATGGATTAATATAACCCTGTTGGACATTGATGTTTTACCTTCACTTGCTGACACGTGAAGCATTTAGTCACATAATCAAGCACATCTTGCTTCATCCCTTCCTACTAGAAAACCTCTTTTAGGTTGTGATACATTTTAGACACTCCTAGGTGCATTGTATATAAGGAGTTATAAGCTTGGTGCAGTAAATCATTATGAACACTCGAAAGAAACCATAATCATCCTTTACTTTTAAGCATTCTTGCCTTGTTGACTACAATTTTTGAGTCTGGCTTTGCTTCCATCCTTTGTCTGAGAATAACATATTGTGGGTCCTATTTTTGAACTTCTTTGACATGGTCGATCATCATCGATTATACCGTTATGTAGGCCAAAATCAAGGTCTAATTTGGAACTTCTAATTGCACTCCTAACTTCACCAGTTCTGGGTAGAAACACATTAACTTTTCTTCTCTAGAAAGAAGATAAGCCAATCCACCCGTTGATTTGCGACTTAATGCATTTGCCACTACATTTGCATTTTCAGGATGATACAGTATTAGACACTCATAATCTTTTACTAATTTCATCTATTTCTACTGTCAAAGATTAAGATCTTTTTGTTCAAAAATGTAGTTTATGTTGGTCCCAAAAGTAATAAGAGTTATAATTTTGCCTTTATTTCCTTAGAGGAATTTTATACTTTTTATTATTTTAAACAAGTTTAACAACTAAGTCAATTATAATATAATTGTTAATTTTAATTTGGAAATGAATGCACAGCAGAAGATTTTCTTGTTTACAAGAATTATATCAGACTATATGATTAACAATTAAATTATCTATTAATTAAAATAGCAAAAAACTAGATTGCAAAATTAATGCATAAATAGAAAATGTGCAGAAGTATAAAAGTAGTAATGAAAGGATCAAGACACAAAATTTTTTAGATGGTTCAACTTGAATTGAGACCACAATTTAAGTCTACATCCATTGGATCAATTCTCAACCAGATATCTATTCTATTATTAATTACAAGAATTAAACCATGCTCTTGCACACTAGTTATACAGCGAGAAATTTTACAGGGCTCTTGCAGACCTATGATACAAAAATTATTAATCTCTTATAAACTATGATCAACCTCATAACCTAGAAGATATCGCAAGAATTCAATGCACCTTTTACTAATTATAATCAACCTCACAATTTTAGAAGGATGCAAAGGGAAGAACAACATCTTCTTTTATATCCAGATTCCTAAAACCTAGAAATCCAAAAGTACAAATAAAGAGTTTGAGTTAGAGGTACAATACTTCAATTGAGATGTAAATCTCAATTATCTAAAGTGAATCCTTCAAAAATTTAATCCAAGATTGATTGAATTAATGGAAAATAGTGAGATAGCAAGATCAAGTTTAAGCTCTGAGATTTTCTTTGCTTTTGCAGCAACATGTTACGAAACAAATGAGGTTTGTCTATTTATAGTTGAGATAACCGACATTTAAAAATAACTAATTTTCAGTCCTTGAATCGATTTGTAGCGGTTATAATAAACTTATAACTGACTAATCGATTTATAAATCGATTCAACTTATATGAAAATTCATGACAAAATCAACTGATGAATCAAATCATAGTGTTTTGAAAACAAATGTTAAATCAATTAAAGAATCAATTCAAAAAAATTCCAAACTTTCAATAAGAAAAGTTTTCTTTATAAAACGATTGGTGAATCAATTCAAATTCTTTTCACAAGTTTTTCAACATGAATCGATTTGTGCATCTATTCACAAAGTGCAAAATAGTTTTTGTAAAAATTTATCTTGTGAAAGAGCATATAAAAACTTTGTTTGAATTATTTTGATCAAAAACTCATTGAAACTGATTATTTGCTATCTCAAATCAAGTTGTTTTATAATGCATAGTTGGATCAAGTTAATTTAGAATTCACTTATAAAACATCCTATGAAATCAAATAAAAAGCTTAAAAACTTATGTTGATTTTTTGAGTAACCTTTGATTAACTTTGCATCTTGTAAAACTGATAAACACTCAAATATATAGTTAATTTATGATATTAACTAAAATTATTTTTCAATCATCATAATTGAAGAAAATGTGTAGCTAGAATTTCCTAGGCTAATAATTTCTCCCTTTTTGATGATGATAAATAATTTAGATGAGATTCAAAGTTCCTCAAAAATCAATTTTAGATAAGAAAGAAATATTTTATATTCCTCATTTTTACTCATCTTTTCTTTATAAAAAATTTGATCTTTCTTTGAAAATTGTAAATCTAATTGCTCTCCCCCTTTTGGTACATAAAAAAGAAATACTGCCTCATTAAAGAGTAAAGAAAGGAGTGAGTAATAAAACATCAAAATATTATCAAAGTTTCAAAGTTAGAATTTAACATAAAGTCTAAAAATGCAAAATTAACTATTCATATGAAGATTATTTGTAGATTAGCTTCTTATGATTTGAAACGAAGCTCCCCCTAAGCTAGTTATTCTTCCAATTAATGGAAAATTTTTATTAGAATTGATTTAAGAAAGAAGATAATTTGAATTGAAGTAAAAATATACTCTGATTTATAACAATAGGTTTTAAATTGATTTATTAGATATTGAATCGATTTGGAAATCAATTTGGCTATATTGAATAAAGATTTTTAGAAATTTTAAAGCAAGTCGAAACATTGAAAATTTTGTAAATCGGTTCAGGAATCAATTCATAGTGCAAATTCTTGAATCATGAATTGATTCAAAGACTCAAATTAAACCTGGAAAAATTTGAACTGATTTTGAACTTGATTAAAAAAACTTAAGATTTGTTTTATGCAGTTTTAAACAAGAAAACTTACACATTCAAGCATGTACCAAAATTGATTAAATCACTACAAATTAAAAACATAATTCAAACTTTAATTCACATGTTGTATACTTGCAAAACAAACTAAAAGAAACTCTGATGCTTAAGTTAGAAATAAAAAAAAATCATGCATAAAAGTTAAAATATCAAAACATTAAAACATTGAAACATTGAGTTATTAAAAATTGGTCAATTAAGATTATTTTCTAAAGGGTCTAACATCCCAATCTCTCTTTGAATGAATACAAATTACTTTTCATCCAGCGGTTTAGTGAAAATATTAGCTAGTTGAAAATCAGTTTGTATAAACTCGATTGAGATGTCACCTCTTTGGACATGATCTCTGAGAAAATAGTGCCTTATTTGTATGTGTTTTATTTTTGAGTACATGATAGGATTTTTGCTGAGGTTAATAGCACTTGTATTATCACACATTATAGGAATTTTGTTAAATTTCAAGCCATAGTCTGAATGTTACTATTTCATCTACTTTTTACAATACCAAGAGACTAGTGAGTGGCCAATAAATTGACATGCACCACTAGTGCTTTTTCTATTAGTCTCTCTACCTGCATAGTCTGCATTTGAATAATCAAGTAGACTGTAAGTATCTATTTTTAGATACTATAACCCTAAATGCTTAGTCCCAACAAGATATTTAAAAATTCTTTTTTATTGCTCCAAGATGTGATTCTTTTGGATTAGTTTGATATCTTTCATAGAGATAAACACTTAGCATAATATCAGGTCTACTCACTGTCAAATAAAGTAAACTTCCTATCATTCCTCTAAACAATGTCATGTTTACACCTTTACCATTTTCATTTGAATCTAATTTGAGTATAGGATTCATTGATGTTTAGGCTTGCAACTACCAAATTGAAACCTTTTAAGTAATTCAATTATGTATTTTGTTTGGCTCAGAAAAGTACCATTTGAGCATTGTTTAATGTGCAGTGCAAGAAAGTATATTAGTTCTCCCATTATAGACATTTCAAACTCAATTTGCATTACTTTTTACACAAAACATCATAAGTGGAACCAAAGATTATATCATCTACATACACTTGAAGCAATAAAATATGTTTTCCTTTTTCTTTTATAAATAATGTGGTGTCAACCTTTCCTCTTCTGAAGCCCTTTTGTATTAGAAATTTACTTAACCTATCATACCAAACTCTAGGGGCTTGCTTTAATCCATATAAAGTTTTTTGAAGTTTAAAAATATGATTTGGACAGAAGTGATCCTCAAACCTAGCGGGTTGTTGAACATACACTTCTTCTAAAATGTATCCATTCAAAAAGGCACTTTTGACATCTATTTGAAAAAGTTTAAAATTTCTAGAGTAGGAGAAATCTAGTAACATTCTAATAGCTTCTAACCTAGCAACTGATGTAAAAGTTTCATCATAATCTATTCCTTCTTCCTGATTATAACCTTTTACAACTAAACGTGCTTTATTTCTTATGATCAAGCCATTCTCATCCAATTTATTTCTAAAGACCCATATGCTACTTATAACAAAACTATTTTCAAGTTTTGATACAAGTGTCCAAACTTGGTTTCTTTTGCATTGGTTCAATTCTTCATGCAGAGCTAAAACCCAATTTTCATCTTTCAAAGCCTCTTGAATATTTTTAGGCTCAAATTGTGAAATAAAAGCTAAATGATTGTAGATATTTCTTAAATGGCTACGTGTAACCCATTTAGTAACTTCTCCAATTATCAAGTTTCTGGGATGACTTCCCATAAACTTCCATTATTTCTGAGAAGTGCTGGGTTCAGAGATGTCCAAAATCATTGTATTATTATCATCTTCCTTTGGATCAAGAGCATTTATGTTTAATTAATCTTGTTGCTCCTCTGAGTTAGAGTTAGAAAGCAACCAATTTTGTTGATCATCTTCCACTCTTAACCTGTCTGCATTTAAGGTAAACTCATAAAAAAAACATGTATGGATTATTCAATCTTCAAAGTCCTTTTGTTATAAATACTGTTGATAGTAAAAAGAGGAAGGGGTGAACAGAAGTCCCACATTAATGAGAAGTTGGATGTCCTTGTGCCTTATAAGGTGGGGGCATGCCAAGCCTAAATGAAGCGGCACCTTTTGGAAAGAAGGCGGGAAGTGACCTGTACCCCGAAGGGAGAAAATAGTGAGGAGGGCCACGAAAGGCCATACTCCAAAGTGGATAATACCTCGCTCATGGGCAAGGCTCATACTGATTATTATCAAACACGAAAGGCTTTGTTGGATGAAAAATACGCAATAAAAATAGCTTCATTTGATTTAGCATCAAATTTATCCAAATTATCTTTGCCATTATTATGAGCAAAGCATTTACAACAAAAAACATGAAGATGTGACATATTAAGCTTTCTTCCATAATAAAGTTCATAGGGAGTTTTATTCAAAATAGGTGTTATCAAAGCTCTATTTGATACATAGTAGGCAATGTTAATTGTATTTGCCCAGAAAGACTTAGGAAGTGAGCTCTCATTCAAAATTGTTCTTACCATATCAACTAAACACTTATTTTTCCTTTCAGCTACACCATTCTGTTAAGGAGTCCTAGGTTATGCCATTTGATTCACAGAAAATAATAAAGTCCTTGTTTCAAACTCTCCTTCGTAATTGCTTCTAATGCTAACTATGGTGAACCCTTTTTCATTTTGAATTACATTTGTCAATTTTTTAAAAGTGTCAAATGTATCACTTTTATGTGATAGAAATAAGGTCTATGTAAATCTAGAATAATCATCTACAATTACAAGAACATTGAGATTTCCTCCATAGCTTCTAATCCTAGATAGTCCTATTAGATCCATATGAAGCAAATCAAGGGGTTTTAAAGTAGAAACAACCTTTTTCAATTTAAAAAAGGATTTGACTTGTTTTCCTTTTCGGCATGTATCACACATTCTATCTTTCTTGTTTTTCTTTCTGGCATGCATCACATATTTTGTCTTTAGTGTAGTTTAATTTTGGCAATCCTAAAACTAAATTCTTTCTAGAGAGTTTTCCTATTAGTTCCATATTAGTGTGTCCAAGTCTCCTATGCCAAATCGAAGAATCTTTGTTCAGACTAACTAAATAAGAGGAATCTAGATTTGATTCAACATTCAAATCAATTATGTAAATATTATTAATTCTACATCCTACAAATTTAACTAGTTTGTCATTATCATTAATAACCAGACATTTATTTGAATTAAAAATTATTTCATTTTTTTGTCACAACACTGACTAAAACTTAACAAATTATATTTCAAACCTTCAACTATCAACACATCATTAATAGAATAGTTAGGCATCTTACTAACTTTACCCTTTCCAATCACTTTTCCTTTGGCATCATCTCCAAAAGTTACTTTACATCCTATGATTGATATGAGAGTGATGAAGTTGCTTTTGTTCCCTATCATGTGGCGAGAACATCTACTGTCAAGGAACCACAGATTACTTCTTTTCCTCCAACAATCTTACAAAATAGAGATTATACTTGCTTTGATGATTCCTAGTTGATCTTGGGTCCAGATCTATTTGGTAGTAATGAAACATTCTCTTTGGAACTAGATGCTTTAGGCAGCTAAATCAATTTTTCATTTGGTCTTAGAACATAAGTGCCATTTCTATATAGACAGAATTTAATATGATGACCTCTATGATTACAATAAAAGCAGGTAATATAATGAAAATTTTTCTTTGTCCTTGATTGTTTGAGAACCTTTTTGATTGTCTAGCATGCTGTAAAGTTTTACATTGCTATCAATAAATCCTTGTAAAGCCTTATTCCTTTTTTCTATTTCAAATTTGTAAGACTCATAGTGATCACATGCTTTGTTCTCACTCAATAGTTTCTCAGCTAAGATATTCAAATCACTATTTTCTTTTTCAAATTGCTTGATCCTTTTCAGCAAATTTTCATTCTGAGTTCTTAATTGCTTTAACTCCTTGTTAGCTTTAGTCAATGCTTCATAGATTTCCTCATACAAATCAT
>JANHAO010011661.1:0-16826 GCA_026873985.1 Saraca asoca | reverse complement strand
AGCTGGTATGCTACCGTTGAGCCTGTAGAGGCTCTTGAACAAACTATACTGTTTTAAAGCATTTAACATCATAACTTGAGAAATCAACTATAGAGCTATTAGAAAATAAATCCGATGATCTAGGAGTACTCACCGGGTCCCAAAGGGCCTAGCCCCATCTCGCCGCTGGCCGGAGTGCCGCTGGCCGCCCAGAAAGCCCCCTTGGCCGAACCAGCCATGAACAGAGGAGGAAGAAGAAATCGAGCTACTCAAGCTCTCTACAGTCCAGTTTACATACCGGAAAGGGAGAAGAGGAAGG
This sequence comes from Saraca asoca, assembly GCA_026873985.1. NCBI lineage: Eukaryota > Viridiplantae > Streptophyta > Magnoliopsida > Fabales > Fabaceae > Saraca > Saraca asoca. The sequence continues at coordinate 16,528 of JANHAO010011661.1, read as the reverse complement.
CTGGACCGAGCAGCTCGCCGGAATCCGCCATGTCCGGCCACCACAGGCCTCCTCCACCCTTGTGCACGTCGGTCGCTCCACGGACCAGGAGAAGCGCTGATCTTCGCCGACCACACAGAGCCTTGCCGGAACCTTGAGGCAACCGAAAATGCGCCGGCGAGATGAGAAGCTGGAGCTGTCCTCGGAAGTCGCCGGAAACCGCAAGAACGCCGAAGCCGAACCAGGGAGCTCGGGCTCGCAGAGAAGAGAAGCTCCTGGGGTCTTCTCGGGGCTTCCTCTAAAAAATCAGGCCCCTCCTCCCTGGACACCTGCTGAGTAGGTTAAAGCCAATTTTTTTTTCAAACTTTCCTTTATTCTAAAACTTGCCCCACCCGAAATTGAAACTTTATAATTTAGTCCCTAAAACTTTTCAGTTTAGTCCTTTCAAATTTTAAAATTTTATTTCAATTTCCTTTTTTATTTTCTTAATATTTCGAGTGTTACAAATTTTAATGCCCAATATCATGAAATAAGGCTTATGGTTTTAATTTGTCCTTGCAATATGGATATCATGAAGAGATATAACAAAGTATCCTGTAATATGGGTTACATGTGGTAGATGTGGCATTTGCAATGCTCCCACAATGTTATAAAAAAGATGTGGCATTTGCATTAAATTTGAAAGAACCAATCATTTGCAATGCATTTACTGTTTTAAGCTTCCCATCAAGGTTGTATAATGTGGTTGAAATGTTGGTCTTCTAGGAACAAGAAATGCATTTCCATCATCTATTAGGCAAATCTTATAATCTTAATTTCTAAAGGTTGCATAGCCATATCTTGCAAAATTAGAGAATTAAGATGATACAACTATACATAGGTTAAAAACTTAATATTAGTTTCAAGATGTGAAATCCTATGTAGAAACTAATTTGAAGCACAAGAGGATTAAAGGGTTTTTTTTTTTTAAAATTCAGTTCTAAACTTAGTTGAGTTATAATGATTATCTTACTAACCATTTTGTGGATCACATACTCTACCTCAAACCTGAGTTTGAAGAAAAAAATTAGGTGTAAGGTCCTTAGAAGACAAAACAAGTTTAATCATTATTTTATTTAATTTTTTCCTAATTAACAAAACTTAGCCAACTCTTATTTCAGCATCTTTACATATATTGTCAATAAATAAAACCTGATAATTTGTTTAGTATCTTATCCGGAGGTTGAGAGCATAAGGAAAAAAAAGATAAAATTTCTAATACACTGTGTATTCAGGCAATAGCTTTCACAATTAGAGTATCTCTATACTTATTATTCTTAAATACATATCAAAACTAGCTGCATTAGCCAATAATAATAACATCTCAGAATCCCATACCAATGACATAATAGTCTACACACTTATTTTAAGAGCAAAATAGGTTATAGAGAAGATGTTCCTAAGCACAAAAATAATTCATTCATTACAAAGCAGTAAATAGAAATCATTAGAATTGGATATTCATTCCTAATAAATAAATTTACAATTGGTGTTTTGTTATACAAACACACCAAAAAGATTGTGAGATTGCCATAACCACAATCCCTAAATACAACCATCTATGCCTAAATTACAAAGCCCAAATCCCATATCATAACCTGATTTCAAATTTTGCATGGATACATATATTTAGGCCATCTATATACAATTAGGCCATCTTTAATATCATCACAAGAATATATCCAACTGCAACCCATGCCCTAACCAATAATTTGAAGTGCTTTTCCTCCCTCTTATGTGATTCTTTCAACAAATTTTCTATATTTGTCATCATTCTTTTTCCTATCCAACTTAGGCTTAATCTCCTTCTTCTTCTGCAACTAACATTTTTTTATCTTTCAACTCTATCTCAATTTCTATCACTTTCACACATGTCATTGCCTTCAAGCTAGATCTTTTATCAATGCCATCAGATGCATCCATTTCAGCTTAGGTAGTAGAAGGGGTCAACCTAATCCCAATATTTGTAGCCATGTCACTCAATTCAAGTCAGAACATATAACACATATTAAAGTTCTACTACTAGAAATAAATATTTTGCTAAATTTTAAAGCTTTAAACTCTATATTTCCTCTCTCCATTTTTCATCAGTAATCCTGAGGTTTATAGAATTGTTTACATCAAATCATTATTTACAGAGTGGAGGTTAATTAGAGTTTTGCTACTACAATTGTTTATAGAACATGTAACTTTTTCAAATCATTATTTACATCAAATAAGTTTCATGTTTTATAAATAATTTCATAAAATAACCAGATACAAAGTAAAGGTTATAAAATTATTTACAAAAAATTTAAAAAAAAATAGTATATCACCAATAATAGTACAAAAAATTAGTCATTTGATAAAATTGCAAGCAATTGCTATAAGTGCAAAAAAAAAAAAAGGATACAAAAGGAATCAGGAAAAGGAGAAGAAAAAATGTTATGTTAAACCATAAATAATTATGCCTCATGGTTTGTACATTTGCTTTATCTTCTTCTAAAATTTTTGTTTGTCTATGTCATCCTCATCATAGTTGGTGCATAACATATACAATACTGAACTTGTTCCACTAGAACCCACACTTGAGGTGCTCCAGGATTGCGATTCCATTGCTTCCATTTTCCTTAAGCTTCAACTTTTGATGTCCTAAAACAAACAATTACAATATCAAAGAGAAAAAAAAAAGGCAAAAATAAACAAAGTCAATTCACACTGGAAACACCAACAAGTTACTTGAAAGTCACATGGGTAAGTGCCATTTGTTTTAACCTGGAATCTAACATTTTTAACTTTTACAAAAGTCTAGGGAGCTTATTTATAGGTTTTGAAAATTCAAGGGGCCTATTGTCAAACGAGTTAAAAGGCTAAATCATATTTTGCCTTTTTTGAGAAAAGTAGGTTAATTAATATGCTCATAAATTAATCAAAATACTATTAAGCTCTTAGAGGAAAAATGTTCAAAAGTCTTATTTTGGTCCCAAGAAGATAGAAAAAGGAGTATAGTTTAAGTGATACTCAAATATGCAAAATAATATTTAATCTCAAAATCATAATTTAGTTTAGATTAATGTATTTGTATTTCATATGTCAATTATTTAATTGTATTTGTTTTCTCAAGTCAAGGGTTTAAGTGTGTGATGGTTCTTGAGATCAACAAAGATAATGATGTTGAACTATCTAAACTTATAACTAGGGTGAGTTTAAATCGAATCCATAGAGATTGATGATCAATTTTAGTGTGTTTGTAGTGTAAAAAAGGGAGTTAGATATCTGTTGAATGTCAATTTTAGCAATCGGTCAACCAAAAGTTCTGATAATCAAACTGCTGTGTGATTATGTGAAAAGATGACAAGTGAGAAGAAGACTCAAAGGTATCGGAGGAAGAATCGAGGAAGAAGATTTTTATCGTGATTCGGCCAAAGCCAGGATAACCCCTACATCCACGGTGATTTTATTGACTTGTTATAATTTCTTATTGCATATACAAGAAAGTATTTTTTTTTAGAATTTCCTCAGTCTCTCTCTCTTTATTTCCCTTCCCATATCATATATATATTGGGAGGGTTACAATTCATAACTTGTTAACGTAAGACTATGATTACATTTGTGCTACTCATTAAATGCCAGATGCTAAGCAATAAATGCTAGACAAATCATTGTCGGACTTTGGGGGCTACTTTGCAGGCTGGTAGAGTGCTTAGGCTGTGCCTGTCAAACGGTAGTTGTCTCCTTTGATACAGAGGGGAGCTCACTGTTGTCTTCGCTGGTCAGGGTCCGCGAACTTGCATCGTGCAATCTTTCGAACGGTCCTCAGGGACCTCATTTCAGATTGGACCATGCCTTTCTAACTTACCCCCTGATTCTTTGGGTCCCAATTGATCCTCTTTTGCCCAATCCGAGGAACACCCACAACATCATCCCCCCAACTCACAGTTCACTTTGTAGGCTGAGAGTTATTGACTTGCCCCCAAGAGATGCAACTTCTGTTTGTGGCATAGCCTGCTCGACAATGGATCCTACATCTTGTATGGGGATTTTAGGTGAATAGCGATGCTAATTGGCTGGTCGTGTTAGCCGTACTTTGATTTCAATAGATTCATGGATAATTTCATGCGCTCTTGGCATGGCAAAGCGAGGATCCTTTCGATGTGATCGAGCTAAGTGGAACTGCGAGGATAATTTGCTATTTTACTAATACGATCAAGAATCCCAAATCTGAAGGCAATATGAGCCTTGGAGGCCTAATGCTTTTAGCACCAAGTGTGCCCAAACTAGTTTTGAAACTCTGGAGGCTTAGTGCTTTTAGCACCAGGTGTGCCCAAGTTAGATTTGGAGAGCTAGATTTGGAGCTCTGAAGGCTTAGTGCTTTTAGCACCAGGTGTGCTCGAGCTAGATTTGGAGCTCTGAAGGCTTAATACTTTTAGCACCAGGTGTGCCCGAGCTGGATTTGGAGCGAGCCATACGTTGTTTTCGTGCTGGCTTGAGATCGCGGGATAGTCACGATCAACGAACTGGAGAGGGCATGTAGCTTGCTTTTTTTTTGTGGGAGGTTTTGAAGCACTTTACTTTACACGTGACTCTTCGATTCTTCAGCCGACACAATGATTATTGCATTCAGTGTACGTGATCTGGCCTTTAATGTTGACATGTGCTGGTCCATTAGATCATGGGTCATTTGAGGGGTCTTCGGATCTGACGGTTGGATTTTTCAAAATAAAGTCAGGAAAGTTTCCCCCTTTTTTAATCGTTTACTGAAAACGTATGCCCTTCTGCTTCTTCTCTATTTCAGGGATTATTCACCGTGCTCTCTCCCCAATCTTTCTACTCTCTGGTTCCATTAAGTCAGATCCTTGGTTGTTAATTTTTCGTGTTCCTCTGCTTTCCAGATAGCTTCTTGATTCAACAAGGTGAGTTTTTGTTTCCATCACGACATATTGTGTTTTTTGGTTCTGAAATCATTATGGGCGTGTTTTGCTATTGACGGGGAGTCGGGGCAAGAGTAAGCTTTATTTGTTCTATTGGTTAATAGTTAGGGCCTTAGGTGGTGGCAAAACTTCTTAGCTTTTGGGTGCTTCCGGCATAGTGCCTGGGGCCCTTATTTATACTCTGTGGATTTGGGTAGTCCGGGACAGTAGCCATTTCCCTCTTAGGTTGAATAGTTTCTAGAGTAGTGGCCTGTTTTGTCCTATAGCCTAATTATTTTTCTTCCTCCCTCCTGTAGATGTCTCAGCCCTATAGACGCCGCCACCACACAATAGTCAGTGAGGACATTGAGTTCAAGGGAACGCCTCGTGCTACAGGGTACTCAATATCCCAAAATGGCAAGGTTGCCAGTGGATTCGTGGCTCGTGCCAGGTCGAAGGGATCCAGAGCCACCTTTCCCTTCAAACATTTTCCCTCTAGTATTAAGCCCAAAGAAATGGGGGGAATTGCAGAGGCGTATTTCTTCTCGCGAGGCTATCATGTGATGGTTCCATCTTGCAGCGATCATGCTGCATACCCTCCTGAGAGGTTCACGGCCATTACCGTCCATCACTTGAATGCAGGCTTTCGATTCCCGTTCCTTTTGTACATAATTGACTTTTTGAATGAGCTGAGACTTGCACCGGCCTAATTGACTCTCAACGCATATTCTTCCCTAACCTCCCTTGCCTTGATTCATCTCCAGAACGGTCTCTATCCTCCTAGTGCAAAGGTTCTTTGTTTTCCTACAGTATTAAGGGTGCCAGGAGGCAGGAAGGTTATTATTATCTTTCACCTCACTCTTCGAAGTATAAAATAGCATTGCCTTAAGGGGACGCTAGGGGAAATCCAATGTGGGTCCATATAAGACCCGTTGGTTCTATGTGTTCTGCCTGTCGCTGCATTATCTTCAACATCTTTCATTTGTGTGGAATCTGAGTAAGCAAGCTAGGGGGGATGTCTGCCCTTTATTATTTTTTTTTATTTTAATCCGAGCTTAACATTTTGTTATGCTTCTTGCAGATGGAGTTCGAAAGGAAAGATCGGAGCTGAGTGCGGCAGAGATCGAGGTTCTGGACTAACTTTCGATTTCTAATGACTCTCCTAACACTTCAAGGTTCAACGAGGAGCTCCTGTGAACCAACGTGCTTTCTCCCGCTCTTGGTACCGAGCTCATTAGTAGCTTGCATGATATTGGGGTTCATGGGTCAAGAGAGGTTTCCCCGGCTGACTTTAGCGATCAGGCTGCCATGGGTCATATGAATCTCATTACACCTCCTCCCAGATCTAAATGGGTCGATTCCTCTGCTTCCGTTCGTACTGAACATCCTACCTCTTCCATGGCTGATCCGAAGTCTACTCAGGCTTACCCACCTCTTTCTTTCGTGCATGTCCCTCCTCCAGCTCAGCCTATCCTCCCTTCTAGTCTATCGATAGCGGAGGAGACCTTGCTCTTCCCAGCTCCCACTCCAGAGTGTGGAGTAACTGAGGAAGGGACAGTGAGGTCCCCACGGCGAAGAGGCGAGACTTTCGCTGAACCTTCTTCATAGAGGCAGAGGTTTGACAAAGAAAAATGGCTCGCTACTAATCTGTCGGCATAACTTGGGGACGCTCTGGAATGCTCGATAGAAACATTAGAGGCTAAATCCCTAGCCCTTTACAACTTTATTCACAACAACGTGGGCCAGATTCTAGGAACCAATGTCATGTCTTTAGAGGATGACAGTATTCAAGGTAGCGTCCTGATAGAGGTCTTGGCCAGTCAATACTTACTGGTTAGTACCGTTCTCTCCTTGTTCTTTCTAGTTCTCATTTGAGTTTTGACCATTTTATTTGTTTCCTTTAAGGGGCCTTGGGAGCTATTAAGCAAAAGGATGAGTGTCTGAGTTGGGAGGTGGAGAAGTGTCAGCTCGAGGCCAGCTTTGCTGCGGCTACAAGCGAAGTGACAAATCTGAAAAGGAAGTTGGGAGATGCCGAAACCCAACTTCAAGGAGTCAATGCCACGGTGAAAAGGGTTGAGGAGTCTTTTGTGTGTGAGGTAGCTGAATTTACTTCAAAGCTATGTGGAGCCCACGACACGCTTCAAAAAAGTAGGGAAGACATATTTTCTCTAACTTAGGGGGTCAAAAGTTTCCAAAAGCAGTTTGAAGCTGCCCAAGAGAGGGCAAGTTGCATTACGGAGAGAGCAGAGCAGGCTAGAAGCAACCAAATAGGCTGAGGAGGCCTATAAGCAAGCTAAAGAGAGGACCACGTGCGCTAAGGAGGAGGCTGCCAAGGTGAAAGAGGAGACTGTTGCTATGGTCGAGCAGGCTCGGGAGGCCACAGTCGCTCATACTACAGATAGCTTCATGTATACCCTGTGGCTGAACTACCTAGACCTTAATTTCTCTTTCTTTGTTGGGGAGATCGTGGACATCATTCAGGGTTTTATTAAAGGTGTTAAGACGACTCCTTCTCCGAGCGCTGAGGCCGTAGATGGCCTCCTAATGAGAATGAGACGCGGGTTGAACTTGCTTTGCTTGAGTAGGAGTCAGTTGTAGAAAGGCCCGAAAGTCAAACTACAGAAAGTCCGCCTGCGATGCTCTTTAGCCCCCCAGACACCCATGGTCCCCCCGACACAGAGGCATCTCCAACATCTTGATAATTTTTATTTTCCTTGCCGCTTTACGTCTACTTAATTTGTAATTGAGACATTTTGTCATGACTTTTAATTCTGCAAAGGATCTTCTTCTTCTCTTCCCCTCTTCTTCTTCTTCTTCTTCTTCTTCTTTCATTTTTTTTACTTATGTGCGTGACACCGCTACATGATCTGTCTTCTCCAGATATGGAAATTATTCCTCAAACATGAGCAATAAACATTTCTAGAAAGGATCTAACAGAGATACAATTTTAATTCAAAACTTCAATAGATGGTTACAATTTTGACAGAGTAAAATTTGCTTTACTGATAATCAGGCCAGAGGTGCTCAGCATTCCAAGTTCGGGGGAACTCTACCCCTTCGACGTTTGCAAGGTGGTATCCTCCGATCTTTAATCTTTCTTTTACGATATACGGCCCTTCCCAATTTGGACCCAGCATTCCTTCTCTGGGATCACGGCTTCCTGGCTAGATGAGGCACAAGACGAGGTCACCTGGTTTGAAGCTTCGAGCTCATACTCTCTGATTGAAATATTGCGCAACCTTTTGCTGGTAGGTCACAATTCTTAGGCACGCTTCGTATATTTTTTCTTCAATAAGTTCGAGACTTGCAGCAAGTAATTGGTTATTTTCCTCTGTGTTAAAAGTAGCTCTTCGGTGCGAGGTAATTTCAAATTCTACCGGCACCATCACCTCAGTTATGTAGACCATCGAGAAAGGGGTTTCTCCCATGTTGCTGCAAGCCATAGTATGGTAAACCCATAGTACCTTAGGCAGTTCATCTACCCATGCTCCCTTTCTTGCCTCCAACTTCTTCTTTAAGATTTGCTTAGTGATCTTATTTACTACTTCCACTTGCCCATTAGTCTGAGGGTGGTTTACAGATGAAAAACTTTTTAGGATGCCAAGGTTATCGCAGAATTGGACGAACTGCTCGCTCATGAATAGAGTCCCATTAATAGACACTATCTGTTAAGGGACATCAAATTGGCAGACAATATTGTTCCAAACAAACCTTTCGATTTGGGGAGAGGAAATCTAGGCTAATTCTTTCACTTCCGCCCATTTAGTGAAGTAATTCACCGCTACCACAACATATTTATAATTTTTGTGACCCATAGGGAGGGGCCCTATCAGGTCAATCCCCCATGTTGCGAAAGGCCAAGGGCTGATCATCTGTTAGAGGCAGGCTAGGGGAGCTCGGGGGACCGTAGTGAACCTTTGACATTTATCACACCTCCTGACAAGATTGATTGCATCCTGTTTCATGGTTGGCTAGAAGAAACCTTGTTGGAGGGCCTTCTGAGCTAGTGACAGCCCCCTGTGTGGTTTCCACAGTGTCCAGTGTGTATCTCTTTCAAAATGAGATTGCAATCAAGGTTGTCGATGCATTGGAAAAATGAGGCCAAGAGGCCCTTCCGGTAAAGCATGTCATTTATGATGCAGTACCTAACAGCTTAGAACCGTATGCGGTGTGCCTCTAACTTATCCTCAGGAAGCTCGCTATGCCACAGGTAATTCAGAATGGGATTCATCTATGAGCTGTGTGCCACAGAAACCATCATTATAGTGTCCTTTTGCTTGATACTAAGGAGCGGAAGAACTTCTATGGGTATTGCACCTAAAAATTTCGTATCTTTTGCCACAACTAGTTGGGCTAGCGCATCCGCATGCACATTCTCAACTTGAGGGATCTAATTGATCTCGAACCTCTGAAATCCGCAGAATAATACTTGGGCCTTTCGTAGATAAACAGTCATCTTTGGTCCCTTTGCTTAGGATTCCCCCTTTACATGGCAAACGACCAATTGTGAATCATTGAAGATCTTTAGGTTTTCAGCTCGCACCTCTCTTGTGAGACAAAGTCCTATGAAGAGCACCTCATATTCTACCTTGTTGTTAGTTGCCTAGAATTTGAACCTCAGGGCATAGAGAATTTTATGCCCCTCTGGGCTGATTAGTAAGATCCCTGCTCCTACCTTATGCTTGCATAAGGACCCATCTGTGTAAAGTTCCCACCATAGTGCTCCTAAGGTTTCTGCTTCTTCCACCCCAGGCCCGGTGAATTCAGCCAGGGCTTGTCCTTTAATTGCTGACCTTGGTTTGTAGTGGATATTAAACTGGGCGAGCTCGATTGCCTACTTAAGCAAGTGACCTGAAGCGTCTGCCTTTGGGAAGGTTTGCCTCAATGGATATTGGGTTAGGACTTCGATGGAATGGGCCTAAAAGTACGATCACAGTTTCCTTGAGGCTACAAGGAGGCCATAGACCACTTTTTCCATGGGAGTGTAGTTTTCCTCCACGTTTACCAGCCTTTTGCTTATGTAGTGGACTGGGAATTGTGCTCTGTGCTCCTTACAGACAAGAGCCACGTTAATGGCATGCTGCGACACCCCTAGATAAAGGATCAGCTTGTCACCTTCCATGGTTTGGATAAGAGTGAGGGCCAACCTAGATATGTCTTCAGTTACATTAAGGTAGCTTTGCATTCCTCGGTCCACTCAAAGTGTCTTGCTTTCCTTAAGGCTTCAAAAAAGGGCAAGCACCTGTCTGTTGTTTTGGAAATAAATCGGCTGAGGGCAGCAACCCGGCTGGTTAAGCTTTGTACATCTTTAATTCCACTCGGTGATCTCATGTTGATTAGTGCTTTGATCTTTTCAGGGTTCACTTCTATGCCCCTTTCATTCACCATGAACCCAAGAAACTTTCCTAAAGCTAATCCAAATGCACATTTGAATGGATTCAACTTCATCTGATACCTCCGTAGGAACTGAAACATCTCATCTAGGTCGTTTACATGATTCGATACATGTTTAGACTTCACAAGCATGTTGTCCACATAGACTTTCATAGTTTTCCCAATTTGGTCTTTGAACATAGTATTGACTAACTATTGATAGGTTGCCCCAGCATTCTTAAGCTTGAAAGGCATCACCTTATAGAAGTACAACCCTAGGTCTGTGATGAATGAGGTATGCTCCTCATCTCGTGGCTCCATGGGTATCTGGTTATACCCTGAGTACGCATCCATGAAGCTGAGGAGTTAGTGTCTGGTCATTTTGTCGACAAGTTGGTCGATCCTCGGTAAGGGAAAACTATCTTTCGGGCAAGCTTTATTCAACTCTGTGAAATCGATACATGTCCTTCACTTCCCATCCTTCTTTCTTACCAGGATAGGATTAGCTACCCAGATGGGATAGCGGGCTTCCCGGATGAACTTGTTCACCAACAGCTTGTCCACTTCTTCCTTCAACACGCAGGAACGTTCCAAAGTCAAAGGTCTCCTTTTCTGCTTGACTGGCTGGTGGTGAAGGTCAACAGTCAATTTATGTGACGCATTTTTGGGGTCGATCCCTACCATGTCCTCATGATTCCAAGCGAAGACATCCAAATTTGCCTTAAGAAAATCTATCAATCGACCTTTCATGTCTGAGGGCAAACCTTTCCCAAGCTTGAGACATCTTTGATCATCCGCTTCATTAATTCTGACCTCCTCGAGTTCTTTGACTGCTCTGGTTTCTTTGTTTGTTTCCTAGTCACGTGGTTCGACGTCATGGTTAATTTCAACCGAGTTCAGGGCACGGGGCTTTTCATGGGAAGTTATGTCCACCCTCTTACTTTTCTTCCCGAGCTTAACGACATCCTCATAACACCACTGGGCCGCATACTGCTCACCTTGTACACACCCAACCCCCTTCGAGGTTAGGAATCAAACCGTTAATGTCCTTGTGGACATGATCAGGTCTAAATCATTTATCGCTGGTCGCCCTAGGACTATGTTATAAGCTGAGGGCCAATCCACAACCATGAAGTCTGCCAAAACAATCGATTCGCAGTCCTTATCCCCTAAGGTAATAGGGAGTCTGACTCACCCTACGAAAAATATTTCGTCACCGGTGAAACCAAAAAGAGGATCAGGCTAAGATTCGAGGTTGCTCCGAGTCAATTCCATCGGGTCAAAACACTTTTTGTACATGACATTGATCGAGCTGTCGGTATCCAACATAATTCTTTGTATTTCAACGTTGCCAACCTTGGCCCTGATGACTATAGCATCGTTATGAGGGGATTGGACTCCTCGTTCATCGTCGTCCATGAAAGCAATACATTTGGGAGTCGCCTTTGCTTTCTTAGCGGGTCTATTAGACTTACTGCACACGGACAAGATGTAGCTTGCATTTCGCACATACCATTCCCGTGAACTACGCGAAGCTGCTACGATGTGCAATCCCCCATAGATTGTGTAAATGGTTCTTACCACGACCGTTTGCCCTGGTTCGGCATCAGAGTGTGGTCATGCTATACTCTGTGGGGATCGTTGGCTTGACGGTCGTACCATATAACCCTTCAGGTGACCTCTTCAAATAAGGTCCTCAATCGCATCCTTAAGATATTTGCATTCCGAGGTGGTATGCCCTATATCGTTATGATACGCACAAAGCTTGTTAGGATCTCTATATTTCGAGGGGTCAATAGGGGCATGGGTTGCCCGAAATTCTCCTTATGTTTTTCCATGACATATATCCTCTCCGGAGTGTCAGATAGGATGCTATAGTGGTCATAGCGACCTTGGAGATTGGATCATCCTGTCCTTGCTCTCTTTGCTAGCTGAATGCCCACATTATTGATCTGGTCTACTCCACCTTTATTGTGATTGCTCCTCTTTCCACCTCTACCAGGAATCGAGCTACTAGCTTCGTTCTTCCATCCAAATCCCTTCGAACCGAAAGTTTCTTCCCACCAAATTTCTTTTACAGCTCGCTCACAGAGCTCCCTTAAGTTCTTTACTGGGGACTTGTATATGCTTTCATATAGTTTTCTATCATTATGTAGCCCTGCCGAGATCGCCATCAAAATGCTATCATCAGAGAGATTTTCTACGTTGTTAATTTCACATCAGAATCTGGTGATGTAGTCTTTCAGTGACTCATCCTTTCTTTGGAAGATTGTGGCCAGATGGCAAGACAGCGCGAGCTACTTCTTGAGGGCCCTATACTGGTTGATAAATTTATTCTGACAATCTTCCTAACTACTAATATTGTGAGCCAGGAGACTCTTAAACTATGCCCGCGGCATGTCTCTGAGAGTAGCCGAAAAAACCTAGCATTTAACTAGGGGATTGCCAGTCTGAAGGTCCATTTGGATGTTAAAAGCATCCAAATGATCATAAAGGTCACCTTTCCGGTCATTTGGCAGGATGGTTGGGACTTTGAAGCGGTGGGGAGAGATTCTATTTCAATTTCCCTGGATAACAGAATCCTCTCCTCGTAACGGCCCGTTTGATCTTAGGTAGAGGGGCACTTTTCTAACTTTCGCACCCTCTGCATCAGTTCTTTGATCATTTGGTCTTGGCCTTCAAACTGCTGGGTTTTGCCATTATTGTGGCCCATTCTTAATCCTTCGGTGCGGCGTGAGCTCTCAGCCTGCTAGTTTTCTTTATGTTTACGGGCTTGTTGTCCCCTCATTTCAAGTTGTGAGCTAGAGGAATGATCTAAACTAACCTTACGAGCTCCTTCCTCAACTAGTTGCTACCTTCGTGCCGGAGTCTCTACCTACGGCTGTTGGGCCGCTTCCACAATGGTGGGAGCCCCGCCTTGTTCTTGGGCCTTTTGAGTATACGTCTGGGTTAACGCCTCGACCGCATCGGTGAGTCTTTTCACTATGCCTTCGAGCACTTCATGGCACTGGCGTAGGGGCTCGTATGCCATCAGCCTCTGGGAGGGCGGAAGAGGCACTCACCAGGACTGAGCATTCTTTTTCGAGCACATCTCATCGACGTTCTTCATGACCGCCTAGCTAGTTGGTTGTAGTGCCTGAACTCCTAGTTACTCTTCCCCTTGCCATCGTGCTTGACCAATGAAAGATGTGAGAGCAGTTTGGTCCTACTAGGGGTACTAAAATGTTGACGATCGATTTTAGTAATCGGTCAACTAAAAGTTCTGATAACCAAACTACTGTATGATTACGTGAAAGGATGACAAGTGAGAAGAAGACTTAAAGGTATTGGAGGAAGAATCGAGAAGAAGATTTTTATTGTTGTTCGGCCAAAATCTGGATGACCCCTATGTTCACGGTGGTTCTATTGACCTGTCATAACTTCTGATTACACATACAAGAAAGTATCTTTTTTAAAGTTTCCTCAATCTCTCTCTCTCTTTATTTCCCTTACCATATCATATATATATTGGGAGCGTTACAATTCGTAACTTGTTAATGTAAGACTATGATTACATCCGTGCTACTCATTAAATGCTAGACGCCAAGCAATAAATGTTAGGCAAATTATTATCGGACTTTGGGGGTTACTTTACAGGCTGGTAGAGTGCTTAGGCTACATCTATCAGATCGTAGCTGTTTCCTTTGATACAGAAGGGAGCTCGTTGTTGTCTTCGCTAGTCAGGGTCCGCGAACTTGTGTCGTGCGATCTTTTGCACGGTCCTCAGCAATCTCATTTCAGATTGGACCATGTCTTTCTAACTTACCCCCTGATTCTTTAGGTCCCAGTTGATCCTCTTTCGCCCAATCTGAGGAACACCACAACAATATTTAATTAGAATAGGAATTTAAATAAAAACAAACAGAAACAAAAATGAAAGGGAAATCAAATGAGAAAGCTTCAATCTAAGGAACTCTTGTAATCAATTCTATGATTAATCTTTGAGACAATTATTTCATTCTCTCTTTGAGTGCTTAGCCAAGAAACTAGGAAAGTCCAGCACTTAATTAATTCCTATTAATTTCTTCATAAATTGGCCAACCAAGCCTAACACTTAATTAACCATTATTGTTAAATCAGTCGAAACCCAACACCTTAACCAATTTATCAATAACATTAAGATTTAAAAACACCAAGCCTAATTAATTAATTTACCTTAAAAGTAAATTAACTAATTATCTCCAATTCTTTAGGAAAATTGACTTACCCAGCAATAGATTAAAACTTTATTGCTACCCACAACCAAACAATCATAAACAACAACTAATTACCTATGAAAATTTAACTAGAAGTAAATCACAATGAACAGTTAATTAATGAGCCCTATTCACTAATCATCCAAAGTAATTATAAGTGTTGAAATAGAAAATCAAGAAAATCAAATTAAGAATAAATTAAAATTAGAGGCAAGTCTCACAATAAACAAAAGAATTAATGTAGATTAAATTAAGATAAGAGTTTAGTTATACATTAATATAGAAATAAAAGGAAAGAGGAAACCTAATTGGGGTTAGAGTCTTGCCCTAGTAGAGCTCCTCTATTTCACCAAATTAGAGACAATGTAAATGAATCTAAAGCTATTACACTTGTGGCTCAATTGAGCATTTATAAAGTTTACTGCACTGCCTCTTGATAAGCTATTGCTTAGGATTGGAAAGAGGTTTAGTTAGACGTGGATCCCTTCATATGAAATGTAATTTTATCTCTCAAGAGTCTAATGACCTTGACATTGAATTAAAACTCAATTCTTAGCTCAAGTTATAGGCCAAAAATTGAGATAACTTTCTATAATAGTCTAACCTATAACAAAATTCAACACTTAAGTCTATAGTTATGAAACTAATTCAAAATGGTGCAGTCTGACCTCAAGCCCTTCATGAAAGTTATAAAAATGGATCTTAGATATCCTATGGGCTTAGATTTACACCAAAATAATGGATAGAGCTCCACTTATGATGAAAATACTAAAACTAATTTTGGATCACTGAACAGTATTCTGTTTCGGCTTCTAGGCTTTATTTGACCTTTGAAATAGCTAAATTGGACTTGGGACTTTGCATGAAGTTTCTAGATCTTTCTCTTACATTTCCAATGACCTAAGAATCACCTAAAATTGAAGTCCAAAACTTAAGACACATGCAAAAACCTAAGACAGTCTGAAATAGTGTAAATTTATTAAATAAATTCGATTAACACAAAAATCAAACAACCATAAAATCAATTACAAGTACCTAATTAAGCATATAAATATAACAAAAGATTAAGTATAAAATATAAAATATATATAAATTGTGTTCATCAGTATGAAAGTATAATTACAAGAATAAATCTTTAAGAGTAATCTAGCAATTTAAAGAGTGAGCACCTTAAGCAAAAGTTATAAGCAAAACAATGAAAACCAACTAAAGGTCATGTTAAAGGCTTGGTTGAGTGACAAGAGGTCATAAACCTTGGAGTGATAATGGAGATGAATCAAGCATAGCTTTAATAATGGTTTAATGAAGTTTGATATGGAGAAGAGTAATGGGAATGATGAGGATATGATCAAAAAATGAGAGAGAATTAGGACAAAGTATTAGTGCCCTTAAGTGGTCTAACTTTTGTAAACTAATGAGAGGATATTTATAGGCTGAGAGGGGTAGGTGAGAATAGTTAATGCTGTTAGTATGAAAGCTCGTGATTGGTAAGCTAAAAGGGAACGGGTGAAGGAGACAAGACAGCTTGATCAATGCTGAAACACTTAGTAGTGCAAGAAGTGACTATTTATGCTAAGAAGGGATTTGAGTAAAGATAAATATACTCGAGGATATGTTTTTATTCCAATAAAAGGGAAAATTTGCAGAACTAAGTGGGATCTTGGACAGGCTAGCAAGATGGGTTAATGGGTGAAGTAAAGGGGTGAGGTTGCGGGTTCAATGGTTCCCTTACTCATTTCTGCTCAAAGGTTTACGGTCAAAAGGTCCAGGTGTGACATGACTCCCCCCTATGCTCTATGGACAAGGCCTCACTCTAACCCTATTATGTGACACTTAAAAGATTTCCTTAGACTGTCAGCAGTAGTGGGTGCTTAAGGAGTTGCTTAACTTAAGCAATTCACCCCACTGTGAAGCAACCAAAAAATTCCAACTCAGCATCACAATTGCTTATTAAGCAACTGAAGCTTAACATAAAAAATATTAAAAAATTCAAACCCAACTGACTGCGGCAAC
>JANHAO010011660.1:0-16825 GCA_026873985.1 Saraca asoca | reverse complement strand
AAGGAAAAATAGCAATAGTAGAACAAACAATGAGAAAGCTGGACAAACTTATTTATTGTACTATCATCTTTAAGCAGTATTAGTGCACCCTGTTTATGGCTTATATATAACAATTTAATGGTAGTATTGATTTGATAGATTTGTGATGATTGCAGTAGGTTTTAAATTGGCCTTTTGTTTGTTCTTAAAGTAACTATTCAGTTTTCTTTTGATCACATTTACATTATTTTAGTTGACATATCTGAATAACTTTCCAATGAAGTCATGCCACTTGATGCTTGTTTGGTTTTAGATTAACAAACATTTGCATGCCTTTTGGTGCAACATGTGAGAATTGCATTGCATTGAACAGCGTGCAACATGTTTGTGGAGAAATACAAACAAGCATTTAGTCCCATATATACACAGGCGTCCAGTGTAAATTGCACGTGAAAGAAAAAAAAAACCATTTTTTTTATTTTTCTTTCTTGGGGATGTGTAATTTAAATTTGAGTAATGCTCCAGCCACTACCTTGTTACAAAAAAGTACTCCTGAGTGTAAAACCACCAAAATGGTTTCGGGTATAGCATTATTTTTTAGGTTAAATTAGGTGTCAATGATACATTCTTGGCAGGAAACATAGCAAAGGCATTTTTAAAGGATAATGTTAGTTACACTCTTTTACAAGACCGACTCACATGGTCATACAAGGCGATTAGATTTTTCTGTGCACCCTGGTACAGGAGAACCTATCAAGAATCTAATGGTTAAGAATGCCTAGTGACAAGTCTTTGAGGGAAGGTATTGTGTAACTGGCATTATTCTTTTGAAAACTCCAGCATTTAAAAGTATTTTAATGATTTTTCATTGATATTGAATGAAAAAAGTTAAGTGGTAAAAATCACTGTATATTTTCAACACATGGGGGTAGTTATTGACTATATCCTTAAGACAATTGACTGTAATTTTCTTTGATGAATGTTTTTTATTGTATTAAATGAGAACAATTCTCTTTAATATGCTCTCCATGCTTAGAATGGAATATATTTAAATAATAGATATCACATTAATGGTTAAAATAATTTCAAACGCTGTAAAATCTGCTCTTAAAACATTTAGCACTGAACGTTCTGTATTGACCTTCATTGTAAATTTTAGGTTTTATCAAGGTGCACCCTAAGCTTTCCTAGTTTTATTTTATAAGAATAATTTTAATGCCCCTATAGACAAATGTCGCGATTTGGATAACCAGAATAAAATGCACATACAGTTTCAGTAGTAAATTACATATAAGAATCATGGGCTTACTAATTAATGGGGTTATGAGAGATAAGTCCAAATTGTGTTGTATTCTTTTAACTTGTCCCCATGCATATGTGTGTTTGCATGGGACTATGTTGGACATTTAGGTTAGTTTAGTAGACGTGAACAAGTGGTGAGATTTCATTGTGCAACTCATTTAATAAAATTTCCAGTTTCTTACTTTGGTCTCTTCTCTTGATTGAGAAGCCACCTTCCCAAATACATACTAACTAGAGTAAACTCCTGTTAAGCATCACTTGGATACGTTGTAGTATCAAAATGATCAAGGTGAGCAAAAGGCACTTATTTTGTGCATATATATGTAATTTGACATACATGCCTACATACACATCATCTTAATCTCATTTTTTATTTCTAAGGTAAAACTTTATACTTTTATATTTTATTTATTAAAGTAATTTGAAGTAACTGCCTAGCTCTAGCCCAGCGAGTTGAAGCAGGGCATCATTGGTTTGTAGACAGTTAATTTTATTTGTTTTGAGAGGATTTGTAATGTTGCAGGCGCAGAAAGCAGAAAGGGAGGCAACAGATCTGAAAGGGACCATGAGGAAACGAATGGAATTCCTTGACTTGGATTAGTAAACCCTATAGTGAGGAGCTCTTCACTTGTTCGTCCGCAAATATTATAGCGGCTGCTTATTTTCTCTTTTGTTGCTCTGTTTCACCGTTGGTTCTGTAATGTTAGATGTTTTGGGTAAAAACTCTGGGAAATAGGAGGGGGAAGCATTGCTCAAATTTCTTCTGTGTAATATTTAGTTCTAGTTTGGATGAGTTTAAGTCTTATTGCCAATTTAATTATGTAAAATTGGTTATTTGCACCAGCCTTAAATTAAAACTGGATTCATGACAAATCTGAGTGTGCAGTGTGTTCTTGCAAGAGAAATGATTTTCCTTTTACATGCTATTTTGTTAATATTGATTCCTTTCACATAAACATGTCAGAAATTTACGGGTTATCTCTGTTTGCTGTATGGAAAGTTCGATCTCTAAACAAGGTGAATTTTTTATCATTGGATTGTTTTTTGTTTTTTTGTTTTAATTTCAACATTCAACAAGTGTTTGTAAAACTATCATTTAATTGTTGAAAGTGCCTGATCCAGATATTCTTCCAAATCATTTCGAGATGTAATCTACATGTATTTGTTAGAAAAGGGGCTATAAGAGAAGGATTTGAAGCTCCGGGGAAATTCATAAAGTTTCAATCTCATAGCTTCTTCCTGCGCAATCGCTTTCAGTTGTTATCTGCGTTGTATTTGTGCACCGAGGCTTGGGTTGGTTTGTGGTCAGTGCCTTCATAGTACAAGCAACTTCCGTAGCATACCGTAATTTGACTTCGACTTTTATAGTACACGCAACTTGTGGGGTCATTTTGCTGGTCCTGTTGAATGTTGGTAATGACTTTAACCTTGTTTTTCTTCAATTATTTGTCTTTCTTATTTTGCTATTTGCAAATTTTATTTCTCGCATTTTCGAATGATATGATCCAAATTAATCTAACTCCATTTATTTTAATGGTAGTATTAGTTGGATTCAACTGTAATTTGTATACAAGTATAACAGTGTAAAAAGTATTATGAGCATTTTCCATCTTCACAGTAGCACAAGTCATGGAAACCCAAGCTAGAAAGGCAAATAAAAAGCAAGGTAATATATATTGTTGCTAACGAAGATACTATTTTAACCCCTTGTA
The DNA here is from genome assembly GCA_026873985.1 of Saraca asoca. Taxonomy (NCBI): domain Eukaryota; kingdom Viridiplantae; phylum Streptophyta; class Magnoliopsida; order Fabales; family Fabaceae; genus Saraca; species Saraca asoca. The sequence continues at coordinate 13,832 of JANHAO010011660.1, read as the reverse complement.
GATGTCAAATTTTTTTATTTTTATTTAATTTTTATTTTTAATTTAATTTTTTTATATACTCAATTTGATTCAATTTGATCTCTTTATCAATTTGTTTTTAATTTTACTAATAAAATTAATACTATGAAAGTTTAAAATCTAATCTAGTGTCCTCTAATACTTATATAGCACCTTTTATACTATAAACTTACTTCATAATTTTAATTTAAGAATAGAGATATAAAATAATCATTTTAACTCCTTCTGTTTTATTATTTAATATATATTTGAATCTATATAAATACTGAATCTTTTTATATAAATTATATTTAATATTCATTTAAACATTAGATGGTATCGTATAAAGTTTTGGATTTTAAAATTAACATTTTACTTAATAGAATGTGAAATAAATTGACAAAAAAAACTTGATTAAAAAAATTAAATTTATCAAATACTAAATAAAAATAAAAAATTAAATAATAACTAAATTTAAAAAACTTGCATTTCCAATGGACTGAAATAATGTTTGTCGCTTGTTTTCAATATCTTACAGACTGTGGGACCTACATAGTTGGAGATTATACTGCTTTTGTTTATCTCTATTCTCTTGAAACAAGGCCATTATCTTAATTCAAGAGTAAAGATTGAATTTTTTAATTTTCTAGGCTTTCAGGCACCAAGGGCACATTCATATCATCCATGTCCTGAGAAGCATCGAAATTTCAAAGATAGAAACCAAACAAGGCAGTTTCAAGGGAAAATAAAAAATGCCCAGAAAAGAGATGAGAAAAGAGACTACGAGAGCAATGTTTAAGTCTTAAAGCTAAAGGTGATTACACCTAATGAAATAGCTAAATCGCAGTAAAAAGTCAATTTGGCATTACATCTACTAGACCGGTTATGCAGGTGACTCACTGAATCCACAGAATTAAAGGAATTTCTCCGGATTCTTGATATCTTAATATCTTCTACAAAACAAACCAGATTCTTGGTGTAAATTAAAAGTGTAAGACATAAAAAAGTTTCAACCTATTTCTTCAAAAGAACACAAGAATATGCATACAAGGTAGATTCATTCAATGGAGCAATTTGAAACTACAAACACTCTTCCAATATACGATGCCACTTCCGATCAGCAGAAGTAAATTGGCTACAAAACCATGAAGAATAGAAGCAAATAGTGGTAGATTATTCAAATATACACTACCAACGATTTGCGGACTAACTTCCAAAATTTAACACATTTGCTGAGATATAACCCAAAAAGAAAAAAACACAGCCTACTGAAACACAAAACTCACTTGCTGAGGAAATGACTTCTAGGTTGTACTCATTTCATACCAACAGATCAAAGCTAAGTTTTTTACTTTCAATAGAAAAAGAGTTCATAATTATTTCATTTCCATTCCACAAGGCATGCTCCTAGCTGCAAGATTGACCTCATGGAAAATTTCGATTAGAGATGCCATCATGCTAAAGAACAAGGAGATACAAATGTTTCAAGACATTATTGAGAATTAAAATACATAGCTTGTAGTGTACTGTACTATGCCTCTTAATTTACATAAGGCATCCGCCAAAGTCAAGACTTAACCGACAATAGCCAATTTTGAGTGTGTTTCATCTAAGTTAACATTTTCCATATGCATCTCTGAGAATTTCATGAATATAAGAGAAACAGTAGATAGAGATGCCATAGGCTCATCCAAGATTTCATTTTCCAATTTCCATCATTTTAGTGCCAAAACTAAAAAACCTATCACCACATTGCGCAGAAGTCATATCAAGCTACAATAGGAACTTCGTTTCAACAATAGAGTGATAAAAACAACCATACAACAAATTCCAATATAAACAAATGAAACAAAATCTAGGATGTGGTAAGAAATCAAATAACATGTTTCTATCAAAAAAAGAAATCAAATAACATGCTTACAGGGCAGAAGGATTCAGGCTGAGTGACTTGGCTTCTCTGAAAGGTATATCAATCTTCATAAAGTAACAATCTCTTCCATTCCTCAGAATTGTAGCTTGAGAGAGCTCATAATGGTCAGCACTCAATCACCTGAATGCTCCACAAAAGAAAAAATAAAAGAATGTGTCCTAGTTTCTAAGTTGCAAAACTCGCTCACCCCTGTCATTGAGATCTCCTCCTCAAGTGCTGGGAAACAGGGTATCCTTCAAAAAAGTCCAAAACAGAATTCTCCAGATCCTCAACCGAGTACTTAATGTAGTTCTCCGGATGTCTTCCACTCTCTATATGGCTCCTGAACCGCCCAAGAAATGACCTGTACGCTGGAATCAGCAACTCTGATATAGATATGCGAAGCTCCTCACGGAGTTGGGAATCAGGTATCAACCAAGTTGCTTGAGTCCTATGAACCTCCTCAAACATAGCATTGAAGGCCTTGAACCTTTCTCTTAAGGCACTTTTCGAAACCCCAGAAGAAAAACCACCACTTACATGCAATCCTTCATCTCTCAAACAATACAACACCCTCACCCAAGTTGCTCTCTGGTAGCTAGTTGCTGCCTGCCGGAATTTCCCAGTTAGCCTCCTCAAATAATCATCTCCAATCATCTCCCTTAGTTCAGGGGACCCTTTTACCTTCTGAACAATGTAGTGAACATTGTTCATCATAAACAGGTGAGACAAAGATGCGTCCTTATAAAGCTTGGATTTACCATCCAAATTAAATTGCAATATTACAATAACCCAAATCAAGTGAATAGCCAATGGAGTTTTCCCTTCTAGTTCTTCAAAGTCCATATCCGGTGTTGAAGGATCACCCGAGTATCTTGAACCCGTTGATGGTTTAGACACTATAAGCTCATTCAATGTCTGCTTGTAATCAGAGATCAAACTTATATAATTCATCACATACCTTGTCAAAGGGTGAATTGTGCCACCCGGCACGGGAACTTGGGATGGTTCACGAAGCACTGCATTTTCAAACTCTGATAATATCCCTCTTGCTGCCTCAGTCAGCCGGGACAAAATCTCTGCAGCCTGAATCCGAATCGACTCCGAGGATTTTGAGTCAAATACAACGTCGATATCAGGTATCAAATCCATCAAAGCATCATGGAGGTCCAAAATTTTGAACAACTTCTCTGGGGATCTCCTGCTTATACTAATAGCCTCAGCAAAATTAAACAGCTCAATTGCTGGGCCTTTAACTGTTTCCATAAAGCAAGCATCATCAATAGAAGTACCAATCCCATAAAAAATTTGCTCACAAAGCTTCTTTTCACTTGCAAACAATGTCCTAATACAAATCTTAGCAGCCCTTATCCACTTTCTGATCCTAGCTTCAAGTTGGTCCCATTCCAACCTCTGAATATCACCTATGCTCAATTTTTCGATCCCCAGCCTCCGAAAACTTGAATCAACTGCTGATTTTCTCACACTGCCATAAACCTGGATGCATTCTCTCAAATACCCAGATGAGATCATCCTCTCAGCAACGCTTTTTAGGTCAAAAATTGCATCATGAGGTATCAGATCGATTTCACGAATAGAAATACTGCTATTTGATCTATAGCTAGTATTAGCAGCGGAATCCTCACTATTATAGCGAAGAAGCTTAACACCTTTTTTCACTGAATTATCTTCTTCTTTTCCCCCATCAAAATCATCATCAAGCTCATCAGCTCTTTCACTAGCTGAAAAACTAGAACGAGTCGAAGGACTGGGATCGGTCAACGAATCAGTCTCAATAGGGTTGGTATGAGTCAAAAGAATGTTACGGAATTCGTCTTCTAATCGAGCCATGGCGATCTGAATAGCAGAGTTGACTTTGTTTTGTTCATCGGAGATCGAAGTTGAAGACATGGACCGCTGGATTTCATCAACGGCTTGGAGATACCGATCAATTTCTAGCCTATCGCTTTCGAAGATCATCTTTTCTCTAGCTTCTTCGGAAGCTGTTGAATCCCACCGGAGTATAATCTTCTCTGCAGTCTCGAAAGCTAACCCAGCATTCTCTGACGACTCCATGGGAGAAAATTGAAACATACCCAGCAGAGGAAAACCAAAAAGAAAAAGATGAAAAAGCCAAAGATGGAAGCTTTAGAATCTGGGCTCTGAGAAAGGTGGATTTTTCTTTCAGTGTGTGTGAATTCGGGGAATTTAGCCAGTGTAAAAGATAGGAAGACACTATTTTGGCGGCCAATTATTCGACGCAACAGAGAAGAAGAGGTGGAGGAGAGAGAGAGAGAGTTTTGTCCGAACGTGGAATATTGAGAGAGACTGGAAAGAGATGGCGATGTGGTAATTGTTGTGGGAGAAGAGTTATATGGAAATGCATGAATCATCATGCCATTGAGAATTTTTGACTTTTTTCGTGCCGCCGGAATCTTCACGGGATATTCCGGTGATGAATCTTTCTTTTTTCCTTGTTCTCTTTTTTGTGGAATCTTTTTTCCTACTTTTGTATTTGTGTTAGATTTGCAAGGAATTACAATCATTTTTCAATAATGATGTGTTTTCACTTAGTCCAATTGTTCTTAAGCACTCTCAAACTGCACTTACACTGTTTTTATAGTAACTATCTTACATTGTCTTAGTAATGTCTTATTTATATTTACCCATCTTCTTGAAAAAAAGGGATTTTATTTTGATCTTACTCTGCACCGATCATTTATTAAAGAGTGTATTAAATTCACATTTAATTTAAATATAGGTTATATATTTTTTATGATATTTTTATTTAAAAAAGATAAATGTATTTTTTAAAAGACAATTTAAAAATACACTTTCTCACAAAGGTGAATACTTCGTTCTTACAAGGCTCACCTCTCACAAGGGGATGTATGCTAGGAGTGTTTCTCGGAGAATAGCATGACTCTTTTGGAAAATCTTGGTTATACAAGACCTAAGAATTCACTGGCCCCACAGAAAGGAGAAATTTTGAAGTGCCCATGACGATTATATTGACAATTTCGCAAAAAGAAAAGGGGTTGTGGACCCATATTAAGCACAATGACATAATTTTTTTAATGATAAAATTAATAATTTCATATTTAAAATTATGAAATATAAGAAAAAATAATTTTTAAATTATAAAAATAATAATAGTAATAACCTTGAATATTATTTTATCTATATAATTTTATTTTATATATATATAATTTTATTCCTGAATAATATGATCAAGAGATAAAATTATATAATCGAAGTATTACTTAAATATTATGATGATTCTTTTATAATTTAAATTATTTTACCAATATCTTACTATTTTAGTGATAAAATTATTAATTTTATCTTTTATTATTATTATTATTATTATTATCAACGTAATAAGGCACTTGAAAACATAATGATTGATCTCTTGCACAAGCTAAGGTTAGAAAGAAATTAGAATTTATTTGAAATGCAAATCTAAAATATATAATTAAATTTAAATGTGCATATAAGTTTGAGTTTTCATATATTGCAATTATAAAAAGATTTTGATCTATAATGTAAACAATCTACCTATATATCTATTGCTAAAAACCTTCCACGTGCAAGTAAATATTGACAGGCGTCACACTTTTATTAAAATTTTTCTGTTAAAATCACTTTTTTAGTTAAATATTATAATTATATATTTTATTTTATATTAAAATATTAAAATTAATATTAAAATATTAAAATTAATATTAAAATGAATTACCATTTTTAAAAAATCATCAAGTAGAAAAATAATTATTTTCAACTAATTTTCAATTTATTAAAAAATGAATTTTTAAAACATAATTATCTGTTAAAAAAAGAATTATTTGTAACTTACTTTCAAACTCAAACTATTAGAAAACAAAATATTTGCAACTGATTTTTAATTTGAATCAACTAATATAATTTTTAATTTTAATTATTTTGTGTATATAAGTTCAGTAAATTTTTAGGTGACTAAGTTTATGATAATTTATATATAAAAAAGACCGATAATAATACATCAAATATACAAATTTAGAACTATAAAACTACGTGTGCAATGTACCACCATAGATTAAAAAAATCGTCAAATGTCATTAAAAATTTTTCCCTCAAAATTATTTTTATAATTTTATATTTTTTATTTAATATTAAAATTATTTTAATATCTAAATCATTTGAACAATTTTAAAATCTAAATAATAATTTCAATAATATCTTCTAATTTTTAAATCATTTTGATTATAAGTAACTGCTCTTATCCTTCTATTGAAATTATCTGCTTTGATAACAAATTATTTACTAGAATTACTTATAAATAATTTTTAATTTAAATTTTTAATTTTACTGTTATAAAAATTATTAAATTATGTATTTGTTGTAATGAAATTTTTATATCCAATTTTATATTGTTAAAATAATTTTCAATTTAGAATTTATTGGTATTGTATTTAAATCTTTAATATTAAAAAGATAAGTTAAAAATATTTTAATATTTGAATGAGTAGAATAATTCAAATTTTAAATAATTTTAATAATATAATTTCTAATTTTTAAATTGTAAATCACTTTGACAAATGCTATATAATCTCATTTTTTTATAAAAATTATCTATTTCAAAAATATTTTAATCAAATTATCTATATCTAATTTTCAATTTAAATTTGTTAATAGATTTTTATTTGAATTATATATATATATATATATATATATATATATAGACACACACACACACACACCTGTGAACTCTATGTGAATCATGCATTTTATTTTTAATTTATTCTAATAGTCAAAACAAAAAAGAGTTGTCTCATGCTTTACTACAATGAAAATGCTTTAGTATGTTTTGATTCTAATAGTACTGAAAAACCTGTTTTATAGATTATATATTGATTCTCTACCAAACTTTAAAAAACTTGTATTCATTTTTTTCTTTCTTAATTTTATTATATTGAAATATAAATTACATTGACTTATGAATATTTACTAGTGATTTGTCTTATAAAACTAATATTTGATATATTGTTTGTTCAAAGTAACTCATATAGATTGAAGATATACTAGCTTGGAAGCATGCACATAGAATGAATAAGTTAATATTTTTGTTCCTTCATTTTTAATAATTTATTACTATTAAATAAATACAAAGTTAAAGTTATGATAAATTTTTTATTTTCTTTTCATTTTTTATTTTGTTATTACAACCCTTGAAAGAAAGAGAGCATTTGCATTTTTATGACCGACATAATAATCTCAATATTTTATCTAAAAATAAGTAAGTTTATTTTGTACTATAATTTGAGAAAAATTATCATTTCACTTAAGTAATATTTCACTTAAACAATAAAAAAATTTCTAAAAAGTGTCAACTTTTTCTATAAAATAGTAATTGATCAATAAACAAGTGCAAAAATATAATAAATGAATGAAAATGAGACTTAATATTTCCATTTTCTTAATTTGGAATTTCAAACTATTATTTAATTTTCTTAATCTAATATGTTTAATTCAATATATATATATAAATACTTCAATTTTGTAAGTTTTTCCTTACATCGCACAGATATAAATATATATATATATATATTTAATAAATTTTATAATTCAGACCTTGTTTTGAACTTGTCTAACAATAGAAGTTAGACAAGATACAAGCAGATTACTGGCGAGACGCAGCTTAAGGGAAAAAAAAAAGAAAAAACCTGTTACTTGTAACTCTTTCCTCAAAACTTTCGAATCTAAAAAATCACTTGTCTTTAAAATAATAAAAAACGAACAACATACTTTTTTTTATACAATGATAACTCATAGATTAAAATCTTAGATTTTCCGCAAATCATTTAAAGTTCTTGCTGCCACAGTCAGTGTTCATAAGTGAATAGTCCAACTTAAGGTTTCTACCCTATTAATTATTATTTGGTACTGAGTGAAGGGGAACGGTGCACCAAAAGATCTGCAATTTCCAATGGAACAGATATATAACAGAGCAAACTTATCGTTCCCTATCAATAAATCACATAAAATTTCAAACCTTAACATGGAATACTTGCTAATTTTTTATTTAATTGGTACAAAATGAACAATTCCATGAGTTTGGACTTTTGCGACCAACATAAAAACATCTCTTTCCATATTTTTGAGTCGAACTTATAAATATTTTCACATTCTTTGTATATAAATCTTTGTGATAATTTCATGTAATTTTAAAAGTTATTTTGCTGCTCTAAGATAAATTCTCCCGTTTGTGCCTAAAAAATGAATTGGCAAGTTGATGGATCAGTACCTTAATGATATAACCAAAAAAAAAAAAAAAGGAAAAAAAACAATTTCCATTTTGCACAATAAAGCGAGAGAGATAAAGAATAAAAAAAAGGGATAAAAAACATCGCACAAATTTTTTTTGTATATTGCATACAACTTTACAACGGAATATCTTTTTTACTTTCAATTAAATAAATAGAAAATGCAGGGGCTCTATTAGAATTGAATCGGAAAATGATCAAATATTCTGATAAAGTTGTTCTCAGTAATATCACCATGACTTTCAAAGTCACATGCGACAGATAAACTAGACTCCAAAAACATTTGTATTTTGCCCTCAATGTCGAAGAGGAACGAGCAATGTCTGATCTTGTTGTCGGTTTTGTAAATGAAGAAACACCGATGACAAACTTGTTAATTTGGTCAAAAAAATATTAATTAATAATTAAATTTTTACATCATGTTATAAAATATTTACATTTATATAATACAATCAATTTAAAATAATATATGTAATTGGTATAAAGTGTAAATCTATGAAAGTAAATCTTCTTAATTAGGTACATTTCTCATAAACCATAATAAAGAAAGGGAGAAAACTATTATAAGACTTTAATGAAATAACTACAGCTTATATTAGGATATGAGTAGGGGATCTCTTTTATAATAACTCTATTAGGTTATAGTATATGTAATTGTTATAAAGCGTAAATGCAGGAAAGTAAATCCTTTTAATTAGGTACACTCCTCAAAAACCATAATAAAGAAAGGGAGAAAATTATTATAAGGTCTTAATGAAATAACTACAAACTCTATTAGGTTAACGAACTCATCATCGAAAGTTCAATTACAAGGTTTACATTACTAGTATTCACTATTGGTGTAAGTGTCAATTTAAGTTCAATAGCATAATCAAACTTTAATGACCTATTTTATTTAATTATTATGACATTCAATTAATTCAATTTAATATATAATTCAACTATAGTAATCCAATATAAGAAATTCTAATAATCTTTCACTTAAATAATATAATTTAACAAATGGGAAATTGGATTATAATATATGGTGACAACAATTAATGTTAACAATTGTTGACACTAAAATCCGGTCAACAGGTTTGAGTTCAATGTTACTCCAAACTACAAGTAGAATGAGGCAGAAAACAGAAAAAAGAGAAAATGGAAGAGAAGAAAAATAGCAAACACTAGAAGTTTTATCGTGGTTCGGTGAAATCTAAGTTGGCCCCTACGTCCATGGTGGTTTTGATGACCAACTGATGGTTGTTTTTTGAGTACAATGGAGGTGTTCTTTCTTAGTGTACAATGCTCTCTCTATTTCCTGACAAAGTTTCTGCATGCAAATTCTTTCTTCTCTCTTTTTACAGTAATCACCCCTTCCTATTTATAAAAAGGGAGAGGGTCATAAGTGTAATTTTACAAATAACAGAATGATTATTTTCACTGCTTCAGGCATTTATTGCTTGGCGTCGGGTAATTAATGCTGAGCAAATCATTGTCGAACTTCCGGGGGGGAGGGGGCTGATGTGTAAATTTGGAGGCTAAGCTGTCAGTTAGAGACATGTGCCTTGAATTGCTGACTAGGCTCCGTACATACGTCCGACTTGCTAACCTCACGACCTGGTGTTGTGTTGGTGAACGAGCCAGAAACTTTGGCCAACCTCGCTGTTCTTGCTTGGCCTTTCTCCTTGAAAGCGATTGGGATGGTAGTCTTCTCGCTGACGAGTTGAGGGCCTTCTCAATAAACTACGATCCCTGCTGCGATGTTGCTCGATGTCTTTAGCTCGTGCCCGATGGCTCAAAATCCTCGTTGAGTGACCTCGATCCCCAATTTAGGCCTTCATCTAGTTAGCTATGTCTCCTATTGGACCTTGGCTGGGCCAAACCGTGCTCTTAGGAAAATGCTCATAACATAGGCCCCTTAACTCTCAGCTCGCTTTACGGGTTGGGAATTGCAACTAATAGTCAAAGTCTTCATCTACAATCTGCAAGACGAATAAGTCTTCATGCTCAGACTACTGTGTTCTCTTTTTTGTCTTTCAGGCTTTCATTTCCTTTACTTTGGGCCATACCCCTCACTGTACGTAGTTTTTAGCCATTAGCGTGGCGGTCTCATTTTTTTTGGATTGTCCGATCTAGAATAGCCAAATGTCCTTTGGGTCATTTGATGAACCTGAACTAGTTTATAAAGCCTATGAAGCTCCCCTTGTTTCTCCATAAGATTGCCTGATGGATGCTTAAGTTAAGCCCTTTATGCTTTCAGTAGTTTGGCTTCCGGTGAAGCTTTTCAGGGTGTGTATGGTCTATTACAAAGGTTTTGGGGGTGTGTATGGCCCGTTGCATGTGGCTTCCCTAGGTGACTTATCTTGTTGGCTCTTGGGAAGTCTTGTATAGATCTTGGATTATTTCTTCACAGCTCTTTCATGAAGTTCAGCCTTACTAGCCAGACTCCTGATTCCTTTTTGAGTTGCTCTGGGTTTGAATCAGGAAAAGGATTGTTGGCTGAGAAAGGCTATAAGCAGGAGCATCCATGCTAGTAAGTGTTTCATCTTATGGGAGTTCGTCTCCCGGAGGTCGGTTCTCCCTTTTCTTGTTGAATTAGAAGCTTTAGGTTTTTGCTTTATTCTTGTATATGAGATCTTCTTATGTAAATCTATCTCATTGAAGGAGGTCTTTTAATAAAACTTTAAGCACTACGATCATATCTTTTGCCTTTATAAGCTTGTTATATCACCGATCCAGTTGGTTGCTGCTGGCAACAATACTAACTCCTGCAAAATCATAATTCGATAATTGTTATAAGGAGTGTTTATCAGGTTAATCAAACCTAGTTATTAAAAGTAAAATTTATGTCAGTAGGCTTAAGCTAATAAGTCTCAACTTAAAGGATATGTGCTGCATGCAAGATCAGTCGATCGTGTCAACTCGCTTTAGTTGGCAGAAAGCATGAGCATTAAAATGACTTTAAGACCTTAAGTGGTAGAGTGCTTGAGCATCATTGCCATCACAAGACCAAGTTTCTATGCAGGCTGTGTGTACATATCAGCTCACATAAGAGTTTGGTGCTCGTGGCACTTCTTGGATGCAAAGTCTCAGAGAGGTCCGTGTAATATTTTTATGCGTGGAGCACTTTTTAGATGTGGATCGTGCAAGATTTTTATGCATGGAGTACTTCTTGGGAGTGAGGTCTTGAACTTGTCCGCACAAGATTTTTGTGCATAAAGCACTTCTTGGACGCTACCCGTGCAAGATTTTTGTGCGTGGAGCACTTCTTAGATGCAATGTCTCAAAATTGCCTGCGCAAGATTTTTGTGTGTAAAGCACCTCTTATACGCGGCTCGTGCAAGATTTTTGTGCATGGAGCACTTTTTAGATGCGAGCTCTCGGAATTGCTTGCACAAGATTTTTGTGCGTAAAGCACTTCTTGGATGTGACCCGCACAAGATTTTTGTGTGTGGAACACTTCTTGGACGTGAGGTTTTGAACTTGTCTATGCAAGATTTTTATGCATAAAGCACTTATTGGACGTAGCTCGCGCAAGATTTTTGTGCATGGAGCACTTCTTGCATGCGACGTCTTGAAATTGCTCGCATAAGATTTTTGTGCGTAAAGCACTTCTTGGATGTGGCTCGTGCAAGATTTTTGTGCATGAAGCACTTCTTGGACGTAAGGTCTCAAAATTGTCCGTGTAAGAATTTTATGTGTAAAGCACTTTTTGGACACGACTCGTGCAAAATTTTTATGCGTGGAGCGCTTCTTGGACATGAGGTCTCAAAATTGCCCACGCAAGATTTTTGTGCATAAAGCACTTCTTGGACATAGCTCGCACAAGATTTTTGTTCATAGAGCACTTCTTAGACGTGAGGTCTTCAGACATCGTCATGGTCCAGCGCTGTGTGACCTACGACCCCAATGAGTCATTTAGCACTCCCGTTTGTCTCACATGTGACTTTTTGATTTCTAACGACGGCTGGCAATAATTACTCCCAGTTTTGATGCCCGTGCGCTACATCATTATACGCTAGCCACTGTCCTTCTTCGGGCTATTGGATCATGGATAACTGACAGCCCCCTTGATCCAATGGTGGGATCGCATCCCTTTATAAACTGAGAGAGCCTTCTCTCCCTCTCAATTGCCATTTCAAAGTTTTCAAAGTTCCAGTTTCCCCTGGTAGTTTGTGCTCTTGGTTGCTGTGACAGTTCCTCCACCATCGATTTCCATCGAGTCCAGTTCGCTTTTCTAGTTGTTACCTGAGCTTCCAAACCTTCTGCCCCCCATAAATTATGGTACGTCCCTTCTAACCTTGCTTGTTTCTACATTTTTCTCTTTTGTGGGGAGTAAGGGACTTGATTGTGACTGGTTAAGAGATGATAATGTTGATAGGTAAAACTGATTTAGATGCTTTGCTTTGTTTAGATCGGAATAGTTGGAGCTGCTGATAGACTTTAGGATTTTGGACGTTGATTTAAGTCTTTTGGGATTCTGCGATTTGGCCTAAGTGTCCCCTCCGTTTGCTGAAATCTAGGTTGTCATTACAGTGGCTTAGGGTGTGCATGGCCTGCAATGTAGAGGGGTCATTAGTGTTAGCCTTCGGTACAGTTTGCTTTTAGCAAGTTGACTAGCCTTTTTTTTTGTGTAGATAGGAGTAGGTCATGCACGTCGCTGTCATATAATTAGGAGCAAGGACAATGAACCAGACTCATCCCAGAGTGCAGGGATCATACAACGTACTGACGAAGTGACCTCGAGTGGGAGGGAGGTTGCTACGGACCTAAGCGCTCGTTTGGAACATATCAAGGGCTAAGGGACCATTGTAGGCCAACGCCTTGACCATCACGTATTCAAGCTGTATTCTTAAACTATGCATCTTTGCGACATTCAAACCGCAATTCAATCGTGCCGGATCCCTAAAGGGTGCAGTGCCATGGTTCCCACTCTGGACAATTATGCCCCCCATCCTCCTCGGGGTTTCGTAGCTATCGGTCTCCCGCACCTCATAGTGGGACTAAGATTTCTCATGCAACCCTTCATTGTTAACTTTTTGAACAAAATAAAACTTAGTCCATTCTAACTTACACCAAACTCCTATACCTCACTTATCTCGCTAGCCCTGATTCACATGGGTAACGACCTTCCTCCATCGTCACCTGAAACTCTGTGTTATTTGTATGTCCTGAGATGTGCAAACTCGGAGGACAGGCTTTACTACCTCTCAGCTTGGCAAATGACGTATAAGAGTATCTTGTCGAATAGAGATGCCAAGGGGAAGTCCAACGTAGGGCGTTGCAAGTCTCGCTGATTCTACATCATGTGCCCCTCGTTACGCTATCTTAAAAACTTCGATTTTATTCTCATTTCGGGTAGGTAGACTGGGAGCGAGTAAGCTTTAGGCCCCGTTTGGTTGGAGAATTTTAGGACTTAGTAATGGAATCAGAAAACTGATTCCATGAAATCTTGTTTGATTTACTTGTGAGGGAATCTGATACCCTTACCTGTCTTAACCTATTACCCCCATTTGAAACCCTTATCCCTCCTAGGTATTCTGATTCCCTTACCTAGCTGAATCAGAAAAAAAATCTCTCCTCTTCCTCTAATAATTATTTTATTTCATAAAATTATTTTAATAAAATTATTTTTATTTTAT
>JANHAO010011659.1:0-16857 GCA_026873985.1 Saraca asoca | reverse complement strand
CACAATCCCATAACCCTTTATAGGATTGATTGAATGAATTAACTTCTCACCATGGACTTCATCTTAATTATGCATAAATCATAAAAAATTATCACACTATGCAATCTAAGATGAATATTCACCTTTCGATATCCAAATCCATAGATCGCTTAGTCATAGATGCAATAGAGGCCAATCAAATTGACTCTAGGGCACCTATATACGATTAACACTAGTATGTTAAATTTGAGTTCAAAATGGAAGAAATAGGGAAATTACTAAAAAGGAAAATGTTCAACTTGTAGTTATTAGGAAGTTAACCTATTTTTCCCATTTTGCCTTCCTATTAAATGACTCATTCTCTTCTTTTCCTTGGCTTTAGACTATTGAAATCATGCAAATCATCTTCTCCTCCAAGCTTCCATATTTTCTCTCTACAAGTAAGCTTACTAACTATTCTTATTATTTTTTTCAAATTTTTACTGTTGAATCTTCGCTTCTTCCTCTTCGTTTTGATATCAAAATCACACTGATTCATTAGGCGAAACTCCAAATATAAAATTTTGAAAATATACTACTGTTCATGTCACTATTCAACTCATGAATTAACTTAGTTTCTTTTTTGGTATTTTAGAGCTTGAATCTATTAGATATAGTTGTTTTCTATTAAATTGAACCATAATCTACATATATAAGCTTAGTTGAAGAGAGAAATCCTTGAAAAAGTTTGAAAGCTAATAGACTCTTCTTTTGTATTCTTGAAGAGTATAGGTAGACTTGGTAATTTTTGCTGTACTTTTGTGTTTCCAATCATCAAAGTGAATATTTCTTACCATTCTTATGAATTAATATATGTTTTCTTGCTTGTAATTTATTGAATAATTGATGATAGATGATAAAAATGGGTTAAGAGATTGTAAGCTTAATTTATGACTGAAAGGATTAATTAATAAACTGATTAGTTTGTGATTGAAATAGTTAGATTTTATGTATGTCTGAGTAAGTAAAATAGGTTGTGATAAGACTTTATAGTATATGATGAGTTGAAAATTGTTTCCCCCTATTTTTATGCTATTATTTGCAATTTTTTACTCGTGCAATTTGAATCGTAACTTTTTAGACTAAACTCATGATCATGCTGGCAAAAATCTGGAAGTTTTGTTCTTAGAATTTGAATCAGGATTTGAACTAGATTCAAAGCTATTCGAATCAACCATCCTTACTTTGTTTTTCGATTCTACTCACGATTCTGATCACGTTTGAAATTAGAATTCCTGAACATTTTCATGTTTTAGCAAGCAGACTTACATATTAAACTAAATTTCTTTGAGTCAAATCAAGTCTTCCTCATTTGAATTCTTCAATTATGATCGCGATTCTACTCAAATTTCTTCAATGATTCTAATCATGATCCTAATCGCATTTCCAAAAATTTCTACATTTCTTAGCTTGTTTTCACATCTCTTAAATCTATATTGGATTTTACTTGGTTTAATCTTCATTGAACTTTATGTATCAATAAAGAAATCTTATGAGAATAATTGATAAATGAGAAAGTATGGTATGCCTATGTATATGAATGTGAATGTTATATTGAATACCTTGGTTATGTAAAGTGTGAAGGCATGAGTGAGATATAAAATGGTGTGTGACACCATGAATGACTTTGAAATGTGGTCATGTGATACTAATAAGGTGTGATGGGAAATAATGAACCGAATCCTAGATTTATGCATTCTAATTAATGAGAGAGATAAGGATAGATTGAAGGGATAAGGCTGGAAGGAGATTTACATTTCTTATTATGAAATATTTGAACTTCTTGTTATCATGTGAAATGTTGCAATGTATTACTATGTGAACAAAATATATAGTGAGCCAATAGGATGGTCGGTGGCTATGAGAGCCTAACTTGGCATAATGATCAAAGGTAACATAATGTGAATTTCTTTATATATGAATCTCTAATTATTGATAAATGGTCATGAAGGTCTATATGAGAAATCTCCAAATAGATAAGGTATGAATGCTTGTATTTGTACATGTTGTTGTTTGGTGAGTTCATAAGTTTGGTATGTTTTATTTATTAAGCCCCAAACTCATTCTTCTATAGATTTTTTTTTTCAGATTCTCAAGATATTGCAAAACCCATTTCAAAAAGTAAGATGGATAATAATCAAATGAAAATAGTAGTTAACACATACACCACTATGGTCTCAGGTTCTCTAGGAAGCTACCAAATAAATATACACTACACTATCATCCTGAACCTGGCAGGATGTGAAGTACTGCATGATGTTGAAACAATTCCGCTAGAACCACCAAATGTATTGTTGATTATGACCTTTGGATGGTTCAACCCTTGAAGGTTACCTATTCAAATGAAAACTATTTTGCTACATTTTTGAAAACATATAAATAGAAAGGGCCACAAGGCTTAGTTATAGTAACCTATGTTTAGTAATATGGTAAGACATAGGTTAGTGTAACTTGTTTTGAATGCCTTATTTTTTTGAAATGTGCATTTGGTAGTTTAGAAAATGGAAGTGGGCCCTAGGATGTAGGGTTGATAATAGTTGTTTTGTTGTAATTGTTGTAAACTTAGGTACAATTGGGCAATACTAGTATATGGCCTGTTGGATAGTACTAGTGTAAATTAAATGATATATGTAAATATTTCTTCATGATTATCCCTATGTGACGAGTTTGCATGATTTAATCACCTTTTTAAAATGACGAGATGATTCTAAAAAAAAAAACTAAGATAACAATGACAAGTATAAATGGTAAAGGCTGGCGAATAACTAATAAGGGAGTGATAATCATGCTAGTCATGACCAAGGGTTTTTGGGTCATGATATAATAACTCTATAGAAGAATAATTTGTGGAAGCTTATGCCACTACTTGAAGGGAAAAAATAATGGAGTGTAACACAAGATAGATAGGACAAGAAACTACTACAAGGCAAGGCTTATCATAAAAAGGTACACACAGTTGTATGGCATCGATTATAATTAAATGTTTTCACTAGTGGCAAAGTTGAATATTGGTAGAGTATTGTTATCCTTGTTGCAAACTTAGATTGGCCATTACATCAGTTTGATGTGAAAAATGTGTTCTTTTAAGGGAATCTCATAGAAAAAGTATATATGGACATTTCATCGACTTTATTGTCCCACAAATTAAAGTCAGATGAAAGTTATAGAAGATTTTATATGAATTAAAACAATCACCTAGGATGTGGTTTTTACAATTTAGTTTGGCCATGAGGAAGCACATTTTCAAACAAAGCAATTAGACCATACTATATTTTTGAAGCATCAAGGAGATATGGTAACATCTTTAATAATTTACGTTGATGATATGATAATCATAGGAGATAATAAAGATAGGATCTCTAATCTATAGAAGCATCCGGCAATTGAATTTGAAATGAAAAATCCTAGAAGCTTGGAATACATTCTGGGTATTAAAGTGGCTTGATCAAGTTAAAGGATATTTATTTCACAAAGGAAGTATGTACTTGACTTGCTAATTGAAATAGGAATGCTTGAATGTAAGCTTGCAAATACACCAAAAGTCCAAAAACATGGACTAGGAGAACATCCAAATTAGATACCTATAAATGGAGAAAGATACTAACAACTTGTAGGCAAATTGATTTATTTGTCTCACACACGATTGAATATTGCCTATATTGTGAGTTTGGTAAGTCAATTTATGCATAATCCAAGTGAGAAACATATGAATGCTGCATTTTGAATCCTATAATACTTGAAAACTTCTCTTGGAAAAGGTGCATGTTTAGGAAATATATCTATCTAGATATTGAAAGTTTTATGAATACAGATTGGGTCGGGAGTATTACTAACATAAAATCTACATATGGATACTTCACCTTCATTGGAAGAACTTAGTCACTTGGAGAAGTAAAAAAAAAAAAAGTGGTTATGTTGTACAATTTAGAGAATGAATATTGAGGCATGGCTAAAGGACTTTATGAGCTTCTTTGGTTAAAAAAGTTGTTGAAAGAAATTGGTTATTCTTGTGATTCAGCTATGAGGTTGTTTTGTGATAACAAAGTGACCATAAAAATTACGTAAAACCCAATTCAATAAGATTAGACAAAACATGCTGAAGTAGACTGATATTTTATCAAAGAAAAACTTAAGGAAAAGATAGTTCAATTCCCGTTATAAAGTCAAAAGAACAATTGACAAATATCTTTACAAAGGCTGTCTCAAAACTTGGGCATTAGAGACATTTGTGCACCAACTTGAGAGGGTGTTCGCATGAGTTGTTAATTGAGGATATTGTGGAGAGCTTATAATAGGGATATTATGCAAAAATTAAAGGATTCCATTGAATTGATTCCAAAAAATATGAAACACCACAATCCTAGCCATGTTTTATGTATTATAGTTATTAATTTTTAAATATAGTGTTTTTGTACATACTATAAGAGTAAGTCATATTATTCAGTAAAGTAGAGAGTAGAAATATACCATTTTCATCATCTTGTTCCCCAAATACCACCCATAATGTCTTCAGTAAAGTCTGCAACACCAATGACACAACTCACCCTTGGGTTACTCCAAAATTGTAAAAAAAAGAAAGACATTGAGCTAACGTTTATATGTTAAAACTTAAAATGATGTGTATCTGTTAAGTGACTTGTTACTCATGCTATCACAAAAATTGCTTATATCCCTTCTTAAAGACACATCAGAGCTTCGTCAGGCACCATCATATCATTGTGGGAGTAACCAAATGTCATCCATCAAGACCAAACATTGGATTACTATCAATCAATACTAGCAACCACCATTGGAACTACAGGCCCAACCAAACAATCCTAAAAAATAGCAACTTAATTTACAATTGAAATCTTGTGAGTGTTTGTTGACAACCCATATTTAAATTTCGTATGTGATATAACAAAATAATATTTGTACCTTAGAATGTCCAAGAAAATATCCGTATTTTCCATTACCCAAAGCCAAAGAGTTAGAAGAGAGAAAGTGATTTCTTTATGTACCGAGGCAATATCAATCTAAGAAAAAGAATAAAGTGACAATGAGGCAAAAAATGGTGTATATGAGAAATTTATATTTTAAAAGAAGTTGCATGGTTTAAAAAGCTAGAGTTCTTTCACAAGGGCCACTTGTGAATAGTCTATTTGAGATACTTTTGTTAATGTTTTAATTTCTTTTATACTAATATTTATATATGTTTATTATCATATGAATTAAATTGAATAAGTATAATATATTTTTTTATTATATTACTTGTATAAATTTAAAAATAGTAAAAAAAAAAGTTGAGTGTATAAATACTTTTTTAAAGTTCTTCATATGGTTTTAGTCACATTTAATCACATCCTCAAAGTCTACTTGGAATAATATCTTATTTTAATTTATTATCAAGAAATAAACTTTCATTTAATTTATTGGGTAAATTGTAAATAATCTTTATAAATTATAAGTTATGTATAAAATTATTTTAGTTAAAAAAGTAGATCTATTTTTTTTGTTGAAAAATTGAAATTGATTAATCACTGGCAAAATAGCATCTTATAAGTACAAATCTTTTTGATTGCAGAAGGAACTTCACTCGGAGAACCTAACTCACTCATTATCACGTAATGCACCCATTTTACACCTTTTTGAGTTAGGAAATTAAAACTGTGCTAACCTAAACTACATGAATAAAGCTATACTTAAGTAACAATGCATTTGCATCCTCAGTTGAGCTTAGGATTTTCAAGGAACATTTAGTTCGCCCTAAAACTATATTAATAACAAATTGACAATTACTCTCAATGATTATATTTTGTGCATATAAATTAATTGCAATCTAACATATGCTTAAACTAGAATTTTTGAACTTAGCCTTGTCATCATGAGCCTGTAAAACCATCATTGCTTCCCTTCCTTCCATATTGCATCAATATTAAGTTTAATATATCCTAAAGGGGGAGAAACAAGTGCATGCCATTATAATTATTTGATATATGCTCCACCAGTTTAAGTCTTCATAATTCTATACTAAGCTTATTTTGAGCAATGACAATAGTCATTCAAAGTGGATTTCCATGGCTTACTGAATGACTTCATTATAAATTTTCCAAACCTATTATATGATAATTGCAGCTCCAATAAGAAACCTATATAGTGTGCGTGCATTATTTAAAGATAAAAGTCCTTGTAGAGAAAAGCTATTAGAAATTCAAATGGAGTTTAAAAGGAATTAAGCAATTTGAATACCCACAACTTGCACCCACAATCATGTTGCAAATTCATATCATGAAAGAACACGTAGGTTTGTCTTAGATTCTCCATAATAGAAAGAAGATCACAAATTTGGATTTTGAGAAATGCCCTGAAGCCTTGTTTGTTAGGATCACATCGCATGTAAACCACTACAAAAAAGTGCATTTAATGATGATTATAACTACCACTAAATCTCTTTGTATTACAAGAATTACGACAAATACATGGATTAAAAAATATTTAGCTATGATTTTCAGCAACTATTGGAAATGTCAACTTAGCAGCGATTTTTTAATCATTAGTTGTGGTTTTATTTTGAAGTGACATTGACCTTATTACGCTTTTAGTAGCGCTTTTGGATGGTGTTAATGACAATTCCAAAATTTAAATCATTTTTTAGCAATGGATTTTCCTACATTTGATGGTGGTTATTTTCAAGATTTTAAAAAATCAATTTTCATGATATTTTCTCATGCATTTGGCTATAGTTGTTCTTGGGAATTTAAAAAAAAAATTGTTATTTGTGGTGGTTTTTTGCGAGATTTTAAAAAATATTTTTAAAGGCAATTTTTTATGTATTTGCCAGTGGTTTTTTGTGAAATTTTAAAAAAAAGTTTTTGACGATGCTCTTTCATGCATTTGGCATTATTTTTTGCGAATTTTTTTTAAAAAAATATTTTTAACAACGATTTTACGTGCATTTTGTGACAATTTTTTGTGAAATTTAAAAAAAAAATTGTTTTTAACATTGATTTTAATGTCTTTTTTCAATTTTTTTTCTTGTTCTTGATAGCTTATAATTGCCATTGGAAGTATATAAACTGTCGCTAATTGCTTTTTTTTTTTAATTTTTCCCTTAATTTAATTTTTCCATTAGTTGTAACCTATTACAAAAATAATTTAAAATAAATTCATATTTTTTAATACAAAATAGATTGAATTAAATTTTCATATTAATAATAAGAATTTAAACATTTTCTTTGTCTGGTTCTACAAGTCATGAGTTTGAACATAATTAGCAACAATCCAAAAGTATATTGATATAACAATACACATTTACGTTTAATTTTATTTTCTTAAAATTACAATAATGTACTCATGGTGGTGCATATGACTGGCTATGGAAAAGTATCGTGCTTCTATGGCATGTCCACTTCTTGCATCTAGTGACTACAAAATAATAAAATTATATATTTAGCAACAAAACTATATATATGACAAAATGGTAAACAATTAAATACAAAATTTTGCAACCGTGCCTAAGCCTATAAATACAAGTTGTATGATAAATAATAGCAAAGAGTTGCATACTAAAAAAAAAAAAGATAATGACAAAGAGGTAAAATTATAAAAGTATGGAATAAATGTAATTAATTTCCTAATGCAATTAAATAATTTTATTTTGTTCATCATTCCTATTGGTAGGTCATGATCCTCAGATGCACTCATGCTCTCATTTCTTCTACAAGATCTAGATTCACAGCAAGCAGCTGATTGTTTTCCTCTAGATCAAAGGTGATTCTTTGATGTGATGCCACCTCTAGTTCTACTGGGATCATTGCTTTAGAACTATAAACCATTATAATGGAAGTTTCTCTCGTGTGCTATAGATTGTAGTTCTGTATGTGCAAAGTACTTTAGATAGTTCATCCGCCTGTGCTCACTTTTTAGCCTCTAGCTTTGTCTTCAAGATATGCTTTATTATCTTATTGACAGCCTCTACTTGCCTGTTGGCTTGTGGGTGGTCTATGGTCGAGAAGGTCTTTGTAATCCCAAGATTACATAGAACTCGAGGAACTACTCACAGGTGAATTAAGTCATGTTGTCTGTTATAATGTACTGGGGGACTTTGAATCTATAGATGATGTTATTCCAAACAAATTTTATAATTTTTGTTAATAAAATCTCCATGAGCTCTTTTGCTTCTACCTATTTGGTGAAATAATCCATTGCTACTACTACATACTTGCAATTTCCACAAGCTATGGGAAGTGGTCCTATAAGGTCCATTCCCAGATCGCGAAGGGCCATAGACTGGCCATTTGCCATAAGTAGGTTGGTGGGGCTCATGGGGTCATTACGAATCATTGGCACTTATTGCACCTCCTAATGAGTTCGATTGTGTCTTACTTCATTGTTGGCCAATAGAATCCCTGTTGGAGAGCCTTCTGAGCTAGAGACATCCCTCTAGCATGACTTCCACAATGGCTAACATGAATTTCTTCAAGGATGGTATCATAGTCTGAGCCGTCAATGCATCTCAAAAGTGGGGTGGAGAACCCTCTCTTATACAATATATCATCATAGATGCAGTATTGAGCTACCCAAATTCGTAACCTTTGGGCTTCGAGCTTATCATCTGGTAGCTTTCCCTCTTGCAAGTAGTCTAGGATTAGATTCATCCAGGAGTATAGTCTCTTGGCAATTATTATGACTACCTCCTCCTACTCTATGCTCGAGAATGAGAGGAGTTCTACTGGGATTGCTCCCAGGAAGTCAGCATCCTTGGTTGTGGTGAGGTGGGGCAGGGCATTGGCATGTGCATTCTGGGCTTGCAATATTTTTGTCAACCTTATAGTGTTGGAATGACTTTAATAGCTCCTGAACCTTCTGCAAGTAGATGACCATCTTCGAACCTCAAGCTTGGTATTCTCCTTGCACATGATAGACCATGAGTTAAGAATCACTAAAAATCTTTATTCTCATACCTCTTTGGCTAGCCATAGTCCAGCTAACAAAGCTTTGTATTTAGCTTTATTGTTCATGGCTTGAAAGCCGAACCTCAGCATGTAGAGGATTTTGTGCCCTTCTGGATTGATAAAGAGTACCCTACCTTGGCTTTTTGTTCATCAGATGACTCGTCAACATATAGTTCCCAGTATGGGAGCTCCAATGCCTACACTTTCTCTTACATATGGCTGATGAATTTTGCTATGAAATCTACTAAAGCCTGCCCTTTGATTGTCGGTCTAAGCTGAAACTTGATCTCAAATTAGGCTAATTCGATTGCCTATTTGAGGAGGCATCTCAAGATATTCGTCTTTTAAAGGACTTGCCTCAATGGGAACTGTGTCAGCACCTTTATATTGTGTACTTGAAATAGGGTTACAACTTTCTCAAGGCAATTACGAAGCAGTAAGCAAGTTTCTCCATTGGGGAATACCTTGTCTCTACATTCGATAATCTCTTGCTCGCATAATAAATAGGAAATTGAGCCGTTCCTTCTTCTCACATCAAAGTTGCACTAAGTGCGTATTGGGACACTCTTAAATAGACAATCAACTTTTCACCCTCCTTTGATTTTGACAAAAGAGGAGCTTGCCGGAGATATTGTTTGAGTTACAAAAAGGCGATTTCACATTGTTCCTTCCATTCAAATCTTTTTGCCTTCCTTAAGATGTCGAAGAAAGGGACACATTTATTTATTGCCTTGGAGATGAACCTACTTAGAGTTGCAACTTGGCAGTTCAGACTTTGTACATCTTTGGGCCCCGTAGGGGACCTCATATTGAGCAAGGCTCGGATCTTCTTGGGATTGGCTTTAATCCCTCTGCTATTTACCATAAAGCCAAGAAATTTCCTAGAAGCGACCCCAAACTTGCATTTATGAGGATTTAGCTTCATTCGACATTTTCTCAGGATTTGAAACATTTCCCCCATATCGCGGATGTGGTTGATGACTTGTTCTCACTTTACTAGCATATTGTCCACGCACACCTCCATTGTCTTTCTAATTTGCTCTTTAAACATCATGTTTACTAGTTGCTGGTAAGTTGCCCCTGCATTCTTTAGTCCAAAAGGCATTACTTTATAACAATACAACTTATAGTTGTTAATAAATAAGGTGTGCTTTTCATCCAGAGGGGCCATAGGAATTTGATTGTACCCTGAGTACACATCCATAAAGCTCAAAGTTCATGCCTTGGCATTGTGTCTGCCAACTGATCAATTCTTGGTAGAGGGAAGCTATCCTTGGGGCAGGCCTTATTAAGATCGATGAAATTAATATAAATTCTCCATTTCCCATTCTTCTTTTTCACGAGGATAGGATTGGCCACCCAAGTAGGACAATGAGCTTCCCAAATGAACTTATTTGCTAACAGCTTATCTACTTCCTCTTGAATGCTTCGTATTGTTGGACAGTCATCAGCCTATGCTTTTGGCGTATTGGCTTATCATCGGGATCAATATTCAACCTTTGTGACATGACCTATGGATCAATCCCGGTCATGTCTTCATGATTCCAAGTGAAGACATCAATATTTACCTTAAGGAACTCTATGAGCTCTGTCTTCATGCTTGGAAATAGGTTTTTACCCAATTTGAGGCATTTTCCCACATTAGCCTCACTTATTTGAATATCTTCAAGCTCTTCGGTTAGACCCGTTGCCCTTTCAGCATCCACTTCGTGAGGACCCAGGTCATTAGTTATGCCAATTAAGCTCAAAGGTCATGGTTCTCCCCCATAGACTATGTCAATTTTCCTTTTTCTTTCTCCCATTTCGATCGTATCCCTGTAGCACCATTGAGCCACTTCTTGTTCCCCTCGTATGCACCCAACTCCACTTAGGGTCGGGAATTTTATGGTGAGTGTTTTGGGCGATATTACCATGTCCAGCTCATTCATTACTAGTCACCCTAACACTACATTATATGTTGAGAGAGAGTCTATAATTAGGAAATTAGCCAGGGCAATGGCTCAATAGTTTGAATCCCTGAGGGTTATGGGGAGCTTGATTTGTCTGGCTAGGACCATCACATCCCTTATAAAGCCAAAGAGAGGCTCCGGAGACAGTTTGAGTTGACTGGGGCTTATGCCCATCTGATCAAAACATTACTGATACATGACATTAATTGAGTTACCCATACTGACCATGATTCTTTGCACATAAATGTTGCTAATTGTGGCTTATATAACTATGGTGTCATTATGCGAAGAATGAACTCTTCGCGTGTCTTCGCCATAAAGGTGATGCAGTCAGTGCTCGTTTTGGCTTTCTTTGCCGATCCACCAACTTTATCACTGCTTGCCATCAACACGTGCCTCGCTTCCTATATGTACCACTTGTGAGACCTCTTGGAAGTTCCCACAATGTGCGGCCCACCATGAATGGCAAATATGGTCCTTAATAAGGGCATGGCTTTGTTTTCAAGAACTGAGTGATGCCGAGCTGGTTGTTGGGGCTGTGAGGGTCACTGTTTGGAGGGTCGGACCACATAATCCCTTAGACAACCTCTCCTAATGAGGTTTTTAATGGCGTCCTTAAGTGCTCAGTAATTCAAAGTATTGTGCCCGACCTCATTATGTTAGGCACAAAATTTATTCCTATCTCTTCTTTGGAGAGGAGCTTTTATGGGTCTAGGTCTTCCAAAGTCCTCATTATCCCTCTCCATTGTGAAAATATAATTTGCGGTATCCGATAGGATACTATAGCTGCCGTAGCGCCTTTGGTTTTGAGATCACTCACCCCTAGGTTTCTTTGCTACCTGACTATCAAATCTACCCACCTGGTCATTTTTATTATTCCCGCTGTCTCCTCTTTCCTTATTTCAGCCTAGGCCACTTGATTCCTTTTTCTGGTTGGGCTTCTTTAAGCTGAAGGTTTCTTACCACCTAATTTCTTTTGCCCTTGCTCATAAAACTCCCCCAAGTCTTTCACCAGGGACTTATATATATTTTCATAGAGCTTACCGTCCTTTTTGAGTCTGGCTAAAATGGCCGTAAGAACACTTTCATCAAAAGGATTTTCAACGTTAGTGACCTCACGTCTGAACCAGGTAATGTAGTCTTTTAGTGACTCATCCCTTCATTGAAATAGCATCGCGAGGTGGCAAGACCATGTAAGCTACCTTTTTAACGCCTGGAACTGGTTGAGAAATTTTTCTTGGCATTCTTCCTAGCTGCAAATGCTTTAAGTAGGGAGGCTCCTAAACCATGTATGGAGTATCTCTCCCAGGGTAGCAGGGAAGACACGACACTTTACGAGTGGATTAGTGGTTTAGAGGTCCATCTAGACATTGAACGCATCCAAATGGTTATAGGGGTTGGTATCCCCATTATATAGCTGGACACTTGGGAGTTTAAACTTTCAAGGAAGGGGTTCAGCCTTAATCTCCCAAGTGAAAGACAATCTCTCCTTGTAGCGATCTCGACAGTTCTGAGTAGTGGGTTACTTTTCCAACCATCGGACCCTCTTCAACAGCTTTTCAATTTTCGAGTCCAGAGTCCCTGACCGAGGACTGGTGTTTCGGTGGCTCCCTACTCCCCTTCGATCGTGAGAGTGGTGATCATGGGTTTTACACCTTCTGTTGTGTTTATGATTTGGAAAGTGGTGCTTTAGCTTGTGCTTGTCATCAATTTCACTTAAACTTTTCTCCTAGTGTGAGCTCTGGCGTAGTCAATTTTCTTCTTATCGTTCCTTATAGATATGATGGACTTATGACCTTAGTCGTGAATTAGACGAGCGGGCTAACCTTACTCATCAATGTTCTTTTCTGATGGTCTTTTCCTGCTAACCCCCTTGCTGTTGGGGCTCTCCTTCAAGTGCAACACCCTCAGTTTGCCTTTGTGCACCCTGAGCTTGGGTATGAGCTAATGCCCCTTACTACATTGAACAACTCCTTCACGATATTTTCAAGCATTTCCTGTTGTTGGAACCACACTTGAACTCCATTCGCGTTGAAGGCAACAGGTTGATAGAAAATAAGGGGTGTTGTACCAATGGTAGCACCTACCATTGGAGTGGCAAAAGTTCCTGCTGTAGTAAAAATTGGGCCTTTAGTTGGTAATGTCTCTCCTTATTGCCACACAAGACTGTTTAGGTGGGTAACAACTGTGCCAGAACTCTTTGTTGTCCTTCCTCTTGCCATTGTAGCTAGTCGATAAAGTTAATGAGAAGAGAATGCAGTTGGGGCCCCACGGTGGGTGCCAAAAATGTTGATAGTGAAACTTGGTTCTGAGGATCCAATATTTTAGTCAACAGAGTTAGTTTTTAAGAACCCCAAATTGCTAATTAAAGGATATAGGTATTGATCAGGGAAGATAAAAGAAGAGAGGAAGGAGGAGAGGTAATGAACACAGAGATTTATTGTGGTTCAGCTAAAGCCTGCTCAGTCCTCTATGTCCACATTGAATTGTATTATCAGTTAAAGAATGGTGATTCTGTTGGGTTTTGCAGGGTCACAATAATACTCTCTCATTGGGTCTTAATCTATTATAGCAGAGTGTTTGCATGTAAAACTCTCACTTTCCTCATGCAACGATTCTCTGTGATTATTTATAGACATAAGGAGGGTTACAAGGGTAATTTTACAGACAGTAGAATGATTACATACGCTGCTCTAGGCATATAATACTTGGCGTTGAATAATAAATGTGGGGTGAATCTCTGTTAGATATCCGGGGGGATAATATGTCAATTCTAAATTATGATCTATTAGTTGAGGGACACATATCTTCGATGACTGACTAGACCTTTTGTACATATTCTTGGCTCACTACCTTAGCAACCTAAGGAGGTGTTGATGGAACTCACTTGGCTCATTCGATAGGTTTCATAGAGGTCATCCTTGGTGCTCGTGCTCAAGCGAGCTGAGGGTCTTTGCTTTGCTCGCTCTGTGGTGATCTATGACTATTGTTGAGTGACCCCTACCTGGGCTGTTTGTGCTTTTGGGCTTTGTGCCTGTTTTGGTCTATGGCGAGCTTGTTTTATTTTTGCTGGGGGAGCACCCACAATAAATTCAATCATACATATAACTAATGCAAGTCAAAAGAACATGGCAGAGTTTCCTAAGAAAATAATAGACACTAAAAATTGATGTATGTACACCAAGGCTATGTATGAAATGAACATAGAATAAAATGTCTCTCACCTACTAAATATTGTTTACTCTGCATATTGGCACCATTAGTGCAATTTAATTCAAGTAATAGTTCATCTATATTCATATTTATCTTATTATAAGACATTTATTTATTAGAAAAATGAGACGATGTACAAAATCTATATCCAAAATCAATATGGGTATATATTTTTGAATATGATCCACATTAAAGGTATATTTTAGATAGCATAAATAAGTGTAGACTGAAGATTCAACACAAAATCAATAATAAAATGAGCAATATTATATGATTAAGAAGTAACTCAAATAGATATTATACATAATGAAAACCAAAATCTCTTTTATTTTCCATTCCATATTCAAGAACTTTCTTAAAACAATAGCAAATTCACTATGAACCAAAGTGTGCGGTCATTCTTTTGCTAATTAAAAAGGAAGATGGGTAGGAGGTGGTGAAAAAGGTGAGGAAATAGTTTCAGCATATAGACCATGAAATAGGCCACTAATGTGCATGAAGTACTTTTCAAGGGTAACAAACAATAGAATTGATACTTTCCTAGGTTCCTAAGACTAAATTTAGTTTTGGCTTCAAATGATGTGCAAGTCTAAGCTGGTTTCTACCTTATAAATATGTAAGACTACAACTTGCTTGATTTTTTGTTCCTAGTATTTATTTTAGCATAGTAGTGTAAGATTGAAAAAACATGAAGGAATGAAAAAAAAAAGAAATATGTGTTGCATACAATATGTCAGATATTTCAGAAAGAAAAACAACTATATGTTTCCTATTTCAATTGCAGTGTGTAATTTTGAGGTCCAAAAGCATTTTGACTTGAAATTTGTTTCCTCTTAATTTTATAGTAATTCTTCCCTTTTTGCAACACACAGATATGAATTTTAGTAGTTTTAGATGAAATCTACATTAAAACCCCAGATCTTTGTGCTTTGTATAATAATAATTGGAAAAAATTCCCAAGGTTTCTTTCTAAAAAAAGAAAAAGGGATATGAGAGATTGAGAGCAATAGGAGAATGTACAAGCCAGGTACTCTCTCAATAGAAAATTCCTAAGAAGTAATTCAATCCTTTCAGACTTAACATCCAAAATATCATAGATGTTGAATTAGACATAAGCACCAATTCCAGCAACTCATGAACCACTCATTGCAATGATCAACATCAAGCTGAATGATACAAATTATAGACTTTGGTCGTGGAGATGTATATCACAGGTAAAGATAAATTAGGATACATAAATGGAGATCTTCCATAATCCCTAGTGACAGATCCTCATTTTAGAAGATGGAGACTTGAAAATGCGATGGTGAAGGGGTGGCTAATCAATTCTATGGATCCAAAATTTATCAACAACTAAATCAAATTCTCAATAGCAAAAGCATTTTGGGATGCTATTGCTATAACATGCTTTGATGGTATTGACACCTCACAAGTTTATGATCTCAAGAGGAAGGTGACGAGGGGTAAGCAAGGTGGAGGATCTATTGAGTCATGTTACAATGATTTTCAAGACCTATAGAGAGAAATCGATTTTTGGTGTTTGAATATGATGAAATGTGAAGTCAACATACAAAAATATAACTATGTTACAAAAAGATAAAGTTTATACTTTTCTAGATAGACTTGATGATCACCTTGATAAGATTCGAGCATATGTGCTTCAAATTCAACCATTGGTTATAGTAGAACAGGCCTATGCACATGTTCATTGAGAAGATCTAAGACAAATAGTGATGTCAATGAAAGAAGATACCATGTCCAGTGCAGCTATGATCTCAAAAGGAGGACAAAAGTCACAGAAGCAACTTTCACTTCACTTGACCTCAAATGGGAAGCCTAGTACATTGACAAAGTCAAAGTCACAAACAAAGGAAGGAGGTTGCACACACTATGGGAACATGAAGCACACTAGTGACATTTGTTTCAAGCTACACAGATATCCAAAATAATGGCACAAACTCAAGACAAAATGAAAGTGCAAGCTCATAGAGCTGCACTCTTGAACACATACGTTGGAAATTCTCTTCCTACTACAACAATCATACATTGCCAAGCCTAATGGCATGAAATGTCCAGTTACAAGGGCTGGAAGAATGGTATTTTCACCATCTCTTTCATTACAAAATACTCTATTAGTTTCATCTCTTTCAAATAAATTGTTATCTATGGGGCAAGTTATCAAAGAATTGAATTATTATGCACTAATCGATCTTAAGTTCTGATTGTTTTAGGATATTCTCACCAAGGAGATTATTGGTCATGGTACTAGAAGAGAGGGCTTGTACTACATGGAAGACTTCAACATTGGGTGAGCAAATAATGTAAGTCAAACTAATGATAAAGAATGATAGATTAAGTTGTGGCATCACCAATTGGGACATTTGTTAATCTCCTACTTAAGACATTTATTTTCAAGTTTGTTCTCCAACTTACATGAAACTATATTTAAGTGTAAAACTTGTATTTTAGCCAAAATTCATTGTGTTTCTTATCTAATAAGTATGAAAAAAATGTTAGACGCCATTTATGTCAACCCACTCAGATGTTTAGGGACCAACCCTTATGTCAATTTCTTCAAGCATTAGATGGTTTGTAACCTTTGTGGATGATTGCACACGAATGCTTGATTTTATATGATGAAAAATAAGAATGAGGTAGTTGGAATTTTTTGCTTTTTTCATAACATGATTAAGACCCATTTTTTTGCTAAACTTCACATTCTTTGATCTAATAATGGTAGGAAA
>JANHAO010011658.1:0-16838 GCA_026873985.1 Saraca asoca | reverse complement strand
TTATTCTAATAGCATGTCATTTTCCAACAAAACATATAGGAAATTCACAATAACATAATAATGCATATATTCAATTGAAAATCTACTTCAATGCCATAACAATGTCATAGTTATGATTAAATCTTCTCTCCCCTTTTGAAAATCAACCAGAATTATACCACTAATGATATAATCTATAACACAATTTTAACATAATTTTGTTTGAGATATACACAAAATGATTAGTCCCAGGATAGGCGACCTCGCAATCATGATAAAAAAAAATCTCAAACCACTTTATATTATAAAAAATAACCCAAATTCTCAGATATAACATCAACAGTAATTTTCACAATAAAATACAAAAAATTTATCAACATAATCAAATATATATAATCTAAAAAATTGTTTAAATAGTATAACATATTATATTTGAGAGTGTGTAATGTATATTATACATAAATATTCCAAAACATTACACAAAAAATATCAGGCTTCTAATCAATTAATAACATAGATTTTTACTAATTTTAAATGTCATTAAATTAATAATAAATACTTTCCATATTTCAAAAAATTAATTAAAATTTTCAAAATAGAGAAGACAACACATGAAGCACATTGGAAAAATAGAGCGTCAAAATGACACGCAGAGTTGCCACAAGCGCCCACATATGCCTCGTATGCACGTGGGTTTCACTAGAGGACTTCATCCTCCTTCTCTGGTCAGGTCACACAGACCCGTTTTCAGACCCAAAAACTTGGAAACGCTGCAACCGGGTTCGACGCCATTTCTCCTCTGTTTCTTAACCAAATCTCGCAATCTATGTGTCTATGAAATCATAATTTTACAATCTTCAAAAGCCCTCTATTAATTTCACAATTTTATGGCAAAATAAATGGATACTTTAGAAAAACCGTTCCGATGGGTTAGAGTGGGATCCGAAATGGTTTCTGCACAAATTCTCTCTCAATTCTTAATAAAATCCAGTGATTTTGGTCCCATTGGATTCACAATCCTATGATCTAGAAAAGCCCTCAAAGAATTACTCACAATTGAGTACAAAAATTAAAAAAAATTGGAAGTTGAAATCCAAAAGCTATTTAGGGTACAAATGGAAAAGTTTTAAACATTCAAAATCCAATTGGAAACTGAAAGGTTTTCTAGTAATTTTACACTGGATTCTCAGTAAAAACATAATCTAAATGTCTAAGATCAAAATCTAGAAAAAAAACTTAACCCAATTTCATAAAAAAACTGTTCAATTACAATATATGTTTTCAGGAAAAGCAAATTGAGTTTTACCTAATTTGATAATTTCCAATTTACAGCCACAATAGGATTAGACTGACTCTGATACCAATTGTTAGAATTATTCAATAGGATACAATCTAATCCCTAACATATGGCATATAAAGAAAACATAAAAAAATAACTAAATTAAGATTTAAGATAAACCAGAATTACCTAAAAAGGTATTAGATGCTGAAGGCATCGCAGATCTAGAATCCTGCAAGACAAAAGGGAGAATTACTATCCATATTCCACCTCAGATCTCTCTGTATCAGTTTAGATTGGGAAGCTGTACACTGATCAATGGAAAGGAATAGAGCCTCTTCTTGTGTATATAAACAAGATGGGTCAAGTCTATCCATCATAGCAAGTCCATACATAGGGTCCAATATCCACTAAGCCTATCAAAATAATCACAAATAATTGAACTTGATAACAATAAGTTCAAAGAATGTGACATCCAATTAATATGATATATTATATAATTATGTCAGTTTATGAAAAATTCTAACAAAAATCAGTTAGGTTTGGATAAAAAATTAGAACATGTGAACAAAGTCTAATAATATAAACCACAAGTTATCTCTTTACGATATTTTAAACTATGTATAGATAAATTAAAATCGGTTAAAAATATGAGGAGTAATTTTTTTATTTCTTCTATTAACATTATACCTTACATCATTTTTTTTAATAAGATTAGAATTATAATAAATACTATCATTAGTTATTACATGAAATTTTTTCTAGTTAAATAGAGTATAGATCTAAAGATCAAAGAGTATAGATATTTATTAATGCAATTACCTATAAAAATTGTTGTTTTCAAATCCTAATCCATGCGTGGCACAAAAAAAAAACTAATTTAATTGTATAAATTAGCATTCTATATGTGAAAAACTTTTAATTTTGTACGTGATAGTAATAAAATTCTCATCATTATTATTGACACATTTATATAAACTTCTGCTTTCGAGCACACACAATGAAACTTTAGAGAATCAAGTAAAATTCAATGCACGAAACCATTCTATAAGCAACATATTGTGGTAAATTATTTTCCACGATAACACCATGAATGGCATACATTATAAAGCAGCGCCAAATACACCAGCAACTCACGTACATGGAAAATAGAATCATTTGGAAATGAAAACTAAGTAATTAATGATCTAATTAAGTTGCTGTCTTAGATAGGTGCTAGCTATTCTCAAAACTACTAGAAACTACACCTAAGTGCCCTCCGTTTAATTGATACGAGCAGATTTCATGCTCCATGCGTTTAGAAGCTCCACAGTGATTCCCTCAGTACCATTGTTGAAAACAAACAGGTGGGCTCCATCCATCACTGCTAGCGTTGGATAAACTCTTGATAATATGCATGTTTTCCCTCCTGCTCCAAAGCTTTCTACTACTGAGTGATCAATCTTCAATTCAATCCAAAAATCAAAGTATATTAGATCAACATGTACTACAACTAAACAAGACCAATGCTACTAATTATGCCAAATTCCTTCCTTACATCAGGAAAAACAAATATTTATATATATGGGATATGAAGTGCTTACCAAACTCCTAAGAGAGAGTTTTCTATCAGCTAAATCTACGTCTACAAAACCAGCAAATGATGGCTTGTACAAGTTGGAATCTTTCAAGGAAGAACTACACAGAATATGCAAAGTAGAAACAGATTTAGTCACAGGAAATTAAAGAAACGGAATTAATTAATGAGTTCTTCAACATTAAACAAACCTACCTTCTTGCATCAGAGCACATAAGAACCACATGCTTCTTGTTTGGAGCTTTGAATATCCTGAAAAACACGGGAGTGAACTCCTCTAAGTTTTGTGAAGCCAAAGTCAGAAGCCCAAAAGGCCCAACACCACCTTGGACCATTGAACCCTTCAGCCCACAAAGTTCTTGTGCATTGACCCAGCTTGGGTCAAATGGCTCTGCCTTGTCCAAGTTTGCAAATGAGAAGGTAACTTCCACATCAGCCTGAAAATTGAAAAAGCCATCAGCAATTGAAAAATATGAAATATAAAATAGACTTCACATTAATTATAACATTATTGAATTATAAGAAGCTGACCTGGGCAGCAGTTATTCCTCTTACTTCAACATGATTTCCCTTGTGCAGCTTCTGATTGCTCAACTTGACTTGTTGCCCTCTCAGAGTATTTAATTCCTCAACAGGCCATAGTACCAATTGTCTCTCACTAGGATCAAGCCACATAGTTCTTGGAATTGCCTTAAAAAAATAAAAAACACAAACACCCATATTTTCACGACATATAAAAATGAGAACTAAAGATTGACAATTAATTTTACTTATAATCAGTTGAAAAAAATTCAAACATTGATGTAGAGTTTCAACTAATTCATGGGACCCACACTTAGGTTTATACGTGAGCAACTTAGGTTTGTGAAGAAATTTTGTCTTTGTTGAAATCAGAAAAAATATTTCACTCCATAAAATGAAATAAGTATGGATAAATTGCATTTATTTTTCTTAAAATTTAGTATAATTATACTTACATTTTTTTTACTTTTAGAAATATATATTTATCTTCTTTATTTTTTTTTAAATAAAAGAAGTGAATATATATTTAAAATTAAGAAAAAAAAATGGGTGAAATATAATTATATACATAAAAAAGATCAATATATATTTTATAAATAAAATAGATATAAATATAATTAATATGAATGTAATTTATCTAATAAACGTTAATGTAGAAGACTCGAAGTATATGTGGAGCACCTGAATTCCTGCCCATCCTTTAGCAACATCTTCAGCTGAAGAATCAGACTCATTTGCCCATCCCCACAATACCCTTCGGTTCTTGCTTGGATCAAAGAATGATTTGGAAGCATAAAAGTTACCATAATCATATCTTAAGCCACCCCATCCATCTTCTGAAGTGTTGTCCGGGATATACTTATCATTTTTTGGATTAAATCTTCCAACTGTGTAGTAATCATATCTAGTCACGTCCAAGCTATTCTTGAGGACATACTTGACATTTCCCCCAATTTTTGATAAGTCCAACCCGTTTTTTCCCGTAAATGAAACCGGATAAAAGTCCGGGCACTCCCACATACCCGTGCCCTCTACGGAATGGAGCGGGTGCTTTGCCATGACCCAGTTCTTAAAGTCCCTACTTCTGTACAAATGGGCCACCCCTTTGTGCCTCCTCCTGCCACCAACCAGCATCCTCCAGTACCCGTCTTTGCTCCACCAAGCGGTTGTCGGGTCACGAAACGCGGTGCCGTTCACGCCAATTTCCGCAGTCAGTATTGGGTTGATGGAGTCGGGTTTTATCCATTTCCGGAGATGTGGGTCGGATGCATTTTCGGGTACAGCATAGCATTGGACTTGAGTGTTTTTCTCATCTGCAACTCCGGTGTAGAGTATCACGGGTCCTCTACCCGGGACGATAGTGGCCGACCCCGACCAGCACCCGTATTGATCAAAGGGCTTAGAAGGGTATAGGGCATGTTCAAGTGCTTTCCAATGGATGAGATCCGTTGACATAGAGTGGGCCCACACAATGTTACCCCACACCGATCCGTTGGGATTGTACTGATAGAAAAGATGGTAGTGGCCTTTGTAGTACATTGGTCCTGTGTGTTGGCATTCATAAACCCAAACAATGAGAGAAAAAGGGATGGAAGAGAGAATGGAAACATGAAAAAATGAAAATTCAATAGGGGAGGAAACACTAACCATTTGGATCTGCATGTGATTGGTTCATCCAATATCGCACCAATTCGACGGAAGAAGGAAAACCAAAAGAGTTAGTGTATGTGATGAAGGGAAGGTAAATTTTGAATGTAAAATTCAACAATTTAAAATGTGATTATTTATATGTTATAAAAAATTACAGATCGATGTAAAAAATAATAGTAAATATATTTTGATTTTCATTCAATTATATGATTATAGAATGTGTCACAATTATAATATTGTAATTATATCATATAACAATTTCTTTTTGTTTTTCTATATTTAAAAAGTTATCGATATAAAAACAGAGGAACGTAGTCCCCCCCCCCCCCCCAATAAGATAGAGCAAAATAGTCATCTAAAAAAATTTAGTCAAAATCAAACACAAAATTTAAAGCTCTCGTAATCTTAAAAATATAAGTTATAATTATTGAATTAAGGGGTTTAGTTGTTTTGATATATTTATATATGAATATAAAATAATTTGGCTTAAATTTTTCATTGACTTAAAATAAATTATAGCTTATTGACTTGTAATTTTGAGTGTTTCAGTCTATAATCTTTAATATTATCTTATACATATATGAAAAATTAGAATCAAATTTGTTTTTTTTTGCTTATAAGAAGAGTAAAAATTGTAGAATGAAAATTTGGTATTTGTGTAAGAAGTGGATCTTGCTTCACATGGAGTGCCTTGGGTTCTGAAACATATCAACACTCTTGGAGGGATTCGCATAAAGGAGAAGATACTCTTTACACACGAATCACCAAATATTTATAAACAATGTCAAAACCAAATATGATATTCTCAATTTTAAACAAGGAATATAAAAGGACAAACAAATAACGAAGAAGAATAAATTTAATGCCCACCCATCATTTTCAACCCACTCTACTTATGCTATATATATATATATATATATATATAGAGAGAGAGAGAGAGAGAGAGAGAGAGAGAGAGAGAGAGAGAGAGTTTTGCCAGAAAAATATGTTTCAAAACACAAAATTGATGTGTGCACTTAGTGGGATATCTATGGTTTACGTAAGATGATAACCCAATGTTGAGTTCTATTGATTCTGATCTTTTGATATTAGAAATAGAAATTTGATTCATGATTACTTTACATGAAAATGTAATCAAACCTGAACTTATTTATTTAGCCTTTTTAAAATCACAATATATGTAATTTAAAAAGTTATCTTTTTGGCTTTTCTACATAAAAAAGTAGCTAAGTAGGTGTCAAAAACTGCAAATATTATGTCATTGTCATCTTCCCCACTAAGCATGAGAGCACTATAAGCCAAAAAGAAAGCAGTGAAAAGGAAAGACAATGCCTTAAAAATCAAAACAGATCCCCCCCCCCACAATAATATCCATTATACACACGATATTTTTTACAACACACACACACACACACATATATATATATAAAAAGATCATTAAATTTTGTTGTAGATTTTGATATTGTAAATCTCAAAACATTCCAACAGTGTTGATTACGATAGAAAAGTTTGTAAATATAGTCTATTCCTTAAATATGTGCAAGAGGCTATAAGGAATGTAAGGAACCCATAGTATAATTAATTTTAAGGGAAGTTATATCTCTTAAGTTTAATATTTTCAGTAATAAATTATCTATTTAAACTTTAAAATAAAAGTTAAATAAAAAATATAAATCTTAAAATAAAATTAATAATTCAAGAATAAAAACACTTAACCCCTTCGTAGATGAAGCTTTCTATCAAATTACTGGCCAACTATATTATTTTTCTGTTTATTTTCTTAAACATTTTTTATTAAAAAGATTTCGTGCATGCTTAATGGAAGTTGACACCCGATAAAATAGTTCCGGATGCATGTTGATGTTAGAAGCAGTATTGGGAAGCCATGCAAGAGACATAATCCAACACGTGTTCTTCATAATAGTCACTTTAAGCCTAACTGTACGATCCATTTTCTTTGTGGATATATTTATTCGAAATATTCTCAATATAAATACATTTTTACAACGTTAAAGAACCCCCAAAAAAAATGGATAATTATTATATTAAATATGTTTATCAAGTAATTGTATTGAACATTATTACTCTATTCAACGTTTCATGTAGCTAAATGCCAAACTTACTTTCAAAAGATTACTCAGAAACTAATGCTAAAAAAATGATGATCTTGATCATTTGCTTCTTTGGTCCAAATCACTTCTAAGTAATCTGGTCATGAGAATTCTTACTATTTTTATCGGTTCAAAGCACCAGATCCTTATTATACCCAGAAAAAAACCAGACTCAAATTATCAAATCAAGTACTGAGAAAAAGGAAAGAAGTTCATGCTGTTACCATTATATTTGCAGGATATGTATTTCTTATTTTGGCAGTGTAGATATATTTACATTCACCACGCACAAAATAATATCATATATATATATATATATATTTCATTATTTTTTTCAATTAAAATGAGATAATATGAATACATATATCAATATTTTGTGTATGTTAACATAAATATGAATTCTGTCGAACATTCTCTCCTTCTCTTTAAATGTATATATCCAGAATTTGACTGTAAAATCTCTCTCTCTATCTATCTATCTATGTATCTATCTATCTATCTATCTATCTATCTATCTATATATATATATATATATATATATATCCAGAATTTGGTAGTATTTCATGAATTTGACCTCTTTAATTCTTGATGAAATTTGAGCATGATAAGCCAAAAGCCTATCTATTGCTCAACATTTCAACAACAAATATTTATGATTATGTTATTAAAAAGAAAATAAGAGTTATTAAAAGGTTAAAACAAACTAATACTATTTTTTTTTTCTTAAAAGGATGTTTCAAGGGTTTATGCAAAGAAGAAACCTTACCGTTGAGCCAGTGCCTAGGAGGTCGAAAATGGAAAGCAGGTTTGTGTGTTTCCTTGACCTGAAGCGCAGAAATGGATTGAAGATGAGGATATATCTTATGAAATGCTTCAACGCCATTTTTGCTGATCACACAAAGGAAGCAGACGAACACAAAAACTGTGAGACTCTTTGTCGGACCCATTATTATTATAATAATAACACAATAAAGAAGATCAAAGAAAACAACAGGGAAGAAAGATTTGTGTGGGAAATTTGCATACGAAGAGGGAAAACACAAAGGGAGAATGTTGGAGAGAAGAGGAATCTAATGGGGTTATTTATAGATATAGTGGAGAGACATAGAGAGGGAAGACGCAACCAAAGTTATTACCATTCACCTGGATTTGCAACACGCCCCCAAAGAGGGAAGCGGATTCAGTGGATTATCTATAATTGATCCTGAAAAAAAATTAAATTTAGAATTTAATATATAATATTTAATTAAAATAATATCTTTAATCTATAGTTATCTAATTTTTTAATTTTTAATGTTATCATTTAAAATATATTGTATAATTTAATAGAGTTAAATCATTTGAAATATATTTTAAATTTTTTTGAATGACAATAAGAAAATGATTTTTTTTAATAATATCTTATGCAAAATATCTTTATAGGAATTCATATTTTATGTTTATGGTAAAGTTGTTTTTGAAGGAAGTGATTTTGTTTAGAAGTATAAAAAATTTTAATTATGATTTATTAAAAAGATGTAAATATTAATAGAATAAAAAAAAAGTAGAGTTGAAATTGAAATATAAATATAGATTTTAAAGACTCTGACTTCTTTTGGACTGGAAAAATGATTATTTTTTATCACGTGTGAAACAAGTTCACTGAAAGCAAAAATGAGTTTGGAGTTTGAATATGTAATCCAAACAAGGACAAGCAGATGTTTGAATGAATGCAACACCGAAATATTTCTAATAGTTTCGTAGCA
The DNA here is from genome assembly GCA_026873985.1 of Saraca asoca. Lineage (NCBI taxonomy): Eukaryota > Viridiplantae > Streptophyta > Magnoliopsida > Fabales > Fabaceae > Saraca > Saraca asoca. The sequence goes on along the minus strand of JANHAO010011658.1, from coordinate 7,976 downwards.
CTAGATAATAATATTATTACGATAAATTATATTCATTTTTCTTAAATTTAGTATAATTATATTTATATTATTTTATTTTAAAAAATATGTAATTATCTTTTTTATTTTTTGAAGTAGAGTAATTGAATGTATATTTAAAATAAAATAAAAAATATGAATATATATATATATAAAAAGATTAGTGCATATTTTCAAAAATAATAAAAATATGAATGTAATTATATTAAAATTTTAAAAAATTAAATATAATTTATCATATTATTATTTTTTATACTTTATTTAATTAAATCTTTTAATATTATGATTGATTATATGTTAAAACTTAAAAGATAATTTTTAATTTATTAAAATATTAAAAATAATAATATTAAAATTTTCAATATTTTAATAAATTAAAAATTATCTTTTAAGTTTTAACATATAATCAATCATAATATTAAAAATAATAATATTAAAATTTTCAATATTAAAATTATACAGTCGGAATAGAGATATTTCCGTGCAACCACGGAAATTTTGTGTTTAAGAGGGAGGTTAAACGAGTTTCACACAAAAAAGAAGGTAGACTGCGTAAAGTTTAGTCTGAATTGAGAGAACATGTAAGAATCTATCGTCAGTAAAAGAAGTTTATTAGTAAGAAATTACCTTCAAAATTAGGAAAGTAAATGGGGGGAGTTATTTGGACATTGGTTGGTAGAAATTTGAAGATTTAGGGTGTTTGGTGGAAAATTAAGAGGAAGAAAGTTTTAAATTTCAAACAAGTAATTTTTGACTTTTCTATTTGTCAGTAAACACCTTCCCAACAAATCCAAGAAAATGTACCCTGTGGTTTCATAAGAATTAACGATTTTTCTTTGGAAAAATAATTTTTGAAAAGAGTGATGTTTTCTTGGGTTTGAGTTCGTACTAATTACAAAAAAGTAAAATAAATATAAATACGAAAAGATAAATTAAAAAAAAAAAAACAAAAACAAATTTAGAGGTTTGGTTTAGAGAATCAACTTCACAACTTAAAGCCAAAGCTTACCTAATTGGCTGCGCAATGTTGCATGAACAAAGTCTGGATAAAATGTACCAACGTTCATAGCAATAAAATAATATTTTTTTTAGTAATATATATACTTGGAAAGGTACTTGAAATTTTTATACATATTTTGTATATAAATTTAATTGGTATTGTTGCATTTTTTTTAATTTATTTGTTGCATGTAAATTTGAATAAAATTGTAATTTTTTTGAAAATTTTTTAAGATTTTATATTAAAGTCGCATAAAAAAAATTGTAAAAACTCAAGTTTGCAGCAAAACATTGCCGAAATTTTTAAAATGCAAAGATAAAAAATAAGGTTGTACTTTTGTACATACTAAGACAAATTTATTCCCGTCTATACTCACTCTTCTAATTTTGTAAAAAATACATATATATATTTCAGAATTTTTTATTAAAAATTGTAACCTTTTACATAAAAATAAGAAAATAATAACTTTTTTATACATATTACATATAAAATTCATTAAAAAAATTATATAAAATTGAAACTTTTTGTGAAAGAATTACAAAATTTTATTATAAAATTACAATTTGTGTATTAAACGCTTATAAAAAGAAATATAAAACTTGTTAATATGTATATAAACATAACCCTAAAACATATATAATTTTATTTCTACGAAACATTTTATCTAGATATTTCTTTGAAACACTTCATAGTAGGAATAACAATGAGAAGGATATATATGTTGTAGTCGAATATCCATCCTTATTAAATTTTTGAATTCCCGTACTCATCTCATTTTTTTGTTTTATTTAAATATGTATCTTATTATAATTTTTTTAATAAAAATCAAAGTTTAAATATAATAATAAAATACTAATTTTGCAAAACATGCTAATTATACTAACATAAAGAAGGAGAATATAAAATTTTAATTGAATTTATCTTAATTTTTATATTTAAATCAGATGATTATAGTAATAGTTTTATTTTTTATTATTATTATAAAATTAAATATGTGTGTATTATTATTATACTTACATCATTATATATTATATAAGATGGACATGGGAGGGTTGAATAATATAATTTTCATATCCATATCCAATAAAATCTCTACAAAAATGTTTTGATTTATATCTGTATCCATTTTTTAAATTTCATATCCAAACCTAAATAGATAAAAATTATGAATGCCCGTTTAATATGTATTAAATTAGGTAAGGAAAGTTAGCTCTCCAAGTCAAGACTCTCGCCAATTCAAATTTGTAAATTCATTCTTTATTATTTATTCTTTTCTTTTCTTTTTTTATCAGTTGGTTTAGAGAGCTTTTTTTTTAAGAAAATAAAAATATAATTTTTATATGTTTTTATATTCATGCTTATTATTTTTAATATCCAATCACTTTATACATCAATTAATTTTTAATAAATAATAAATTTGTAAAATATAATTTTTTAAATTGAAATTATATATATAGTAGTCTTCTTTGTCATTTAACATATATCTTAAATGAAATATAAAAAATACTTATTTGTATTAGTATTCATTTTATCTTAATGTGTACCTTTCTTAATTCATGGAAACATGCATATGAAGTCCGTGCTAAATAGCATGGACCAACCCATTGCAACACCATTCTTTTTGAAATAGTGTCGGGTGGCTACGAGGATCACTCTAATTTCAATAATGATATATAGACTTGCACTAGCTACTTTCCTACTAAATAATTCTGTAAATTTTAAAAAATACTCAATAAACCAAAAAAAAAAACCCTAAATTACTTTTAAAGCGACATATTAACCTAGAGAATCTTCATAACCAGTGCCTTAGGGGCACTGGTTAATTAAAGAGTATTAATGACACTAGACATTGAAAAAAAAAAATCATGTCCTTTCGTTGAACCATTCTCAATTCATTATTAATAATTTTTTCAATTTTATTTTAATGACATAACTATCCATTTATACCACTAAATTCTAACCACTAACCTAATCACTAAACTCTCAAACCATAGTCATTAAAATTTAAAATTTGAACCACTAAACCTACACAGTAATTACTATATCCTAAGTTTTAAAATCTTAAACATTAACTAATTTTGTTAAGATTTCTTATTTCACAATTTGATAAAGAATATATATATTTAAAACATAATAAATATTATAAATTTGTTTGAAATGTGATTTTTAACATGAAAAACTATTCATTAACCAAGATCTTTAACAATTGTCAAACTTAAAAATATGAAACTGTATAAGTAATGCCATTGTTGAAACACATCTACATGATTCAAGTCTTGAGCACGCCCATAGCTTGTGGGATCACAAAGGATATGGGGTCACAAATAAGAAATGTTAGATGTACTCTTACTTTAGGAGTGTATCCTTCATACCCTTTAATAGAAAGTGCAATTTATAGCCTAAGAAAAAATAGATAAATTAAAAATAATCAATTAACCTAATTTTTTAAAACATCTCACAAAATATTATGTATAAAGTTAATTGAATAATATTAAAATTATACATGATATTACATGAGAATCCATTATAAGAAAATACTCATTTTGTATATTCACTCTTTATAGAAAAAAAGGAGTAATTAAAACCGAAGTCTTAATGAGATACCTATAACTCTATTAGGATATAAATAGGGACTTGTCTTATTGTAATTATATTTGGTCAATTAACCCATCATTTTTTCCTAATTACAAGGTTCACATCATTAAAATCCATTAATGATTTAGATATCATTCAAGGTTTAATAACTTGATCATATAATTAATTGATAAAAAATAATTAGTTATCATGACATTCATTTAATCCAATGACATATAATTAATTAAGCTATGATAGTCTTCTCAAGAAATTTTAACAATTTCTCACTTTGACAACATAGTTTAACAAATAAAACTTGGATTACAATATGTGGTTACAATAATGAATATCAACAATAACGACCATGATACCATTACAATCATAAGTTAATTATAAGTACTCAATAATGCAAATCTTCATATCTGATAAAAATACTAATGTCATATATGTCTTGAATACTTATGTTCCAATTATCTAAATATAATGTGGAATGAGTGAGAAACCAAACATACATATCAAAATGTGATCAGGTATATCTTTACCAAATAGTCCATACACTTTCTTAAGATGTCAAAACAAAAATAAATCTCAATATAATAATGAGATAGAGCCTAAATATCTCCGTTAGTATGTCATAAAATAAATGTACATGATTAGCAACATCATATATGCATATATATAAAAGATATGTCAATATCATTAACATTTCATTAATTTCAAGATAACAATAACTCTAGTTTATTGTTTCAATAAAAAATATGAAACTCCTACTAACTTTGAACACTAAAAGGCTTAACCAAACTTATTTTAGTCACTTGTTCACGAATAATTTTTACACCTAAGTCTTTGATTAGTGAATCCGTAAGCATATAATCCATGGTAATATGTATATTATTTGTGTATATGCTCTCTCTAAAAAATTAATACTTAATATAAAAATATTTGTACGAGCAATATTTTCATTATTATTTTAAGAGAAGTTTATTATGACAACATTGTCGCAACATATGGTTGAGGTTTTAGATATGCTTTCTACAATTTGAATCCAAATATCATATTCCTTAACCAAATAGCATTACAAGTAACTTCACAACATATAACATACTTTGCATCCATAGCAAAGGTTGTTGTAATTAATTACTCGATAGTTTTCATGGTACAACTTCTCTTATCATCTTAAAGATATATCCAAATATTAACTTTCTGTCATCTGAATAATTCACAATAATAAAGTTAAAGTAGCCCGCAACAATCAGATCTATTATAGATCAACACAAAGATTCTTTATATCTTATAAATACTTTATAACTTTTTTCGGCACTTCCTCTATCTATGTCAAATATAAAATTTGATAATTATTAGATATGATATCTTTTACTCAACCCAATCCTTATATTTGGTCATATTAATTGTTTTCACAACAATCAATTGCATAGGTAATAAAAATTTAAGGAAATAAAAATTTATGAAATTCATCATAAATTTTCAATAATTGTACGTTCAACATAGTTGTGCTATAATATTTCCCTAATAGCTATGCAATTCTAATAGCATTACATCATGAAACCCAACACTGATATGACATTTTAAGGCTTTATAATATAACACAATGATTAAATGCTATATCTTTAAAACTTAACACCAATAAAGCATTTAAAATTTTAAGAACATAATAAAGAATCCTAACATTCACGTTATCACAAACAAAATTATGTTAATAATATTATGCCAATAAGACATATATATTACTAATATAGTTATAATTTTAAAATTTAATTTCATCAAAATTTTATGTAATTAGTCCCACGATAGGTGAGTACACAATTACACAAATTTCCTGATATAATATGAGTAAAATTAATTCTTACATAATTTTATAAATTACACACAATAATATAAAAAATATTCAAACTTGCAAATAATATCAAGTCAGTCCACAAAAATTACACCTAGTAGTATGATGTGTAAAGATCATACAATAATTTTTCATGTCCAACTAACATGAGTAATATAATTTCTACATAATCTTAATTCTAAGCATATTAACATACAAAATTTAAATAATAATAAGATGGTAGTAAAAAATTCTAGAAAAATTTCAAAAAATAGAATAATATGTAGAAATCACATAGTAAAATTTTTAGACTCAAAAAATATCAAAATTATAATCAAATAAATTGAACAAAAATTAATTAAAATAATTTTATTTCTAAAAAAACCTAAAAATATATGCATTAAAGCCACGTCAGAAAGTAAACGCTAATAGTGTAATTGGAATCATGGTCACCATCTTGCAGTGCGTGCATGCGTATAGGTGAGGCATGTCTTCTTCTTCGCTCAATAGTACTACAATCGAGTTTTCCACACCCAATTATGGCCTGACTCCAAACCTCGTTCAATTCGGCAAATTCAGTCATGGTATTGCAAAATTCTTGTATAGGTTCCACTATCTATATTATTCTCTATCAAAATCCTCCATCAATTTTTAAAAATTTATATTTATTTGTATAATTAGAAAAACTAAAATTAATTCAAATATCAAAAAAGTTTTGTTTTAAAAATTTAAAAATTAATGTTATCACAATTCAAATTTTTTAAAACTGATTAAGAATTTTTATCAATCTTATCATTCTATCAATTAATCTTTAATCCGCATTTTAAAAATTCATATTTTCAATAATATTTAATCAAATTGATTGCATGCCTTTCACCTGTCATAGATTCTTAAGATACAATTATAAATTAATTTAAAAAAATTTTCTTTAAATCTTTTGAATTTATAAATTGAATTTTTCAAAAAAAAAATTCAAATTACATCAATTTATAATTTCACCTTAAGGCGATTTATTAAAAATTTGTAATCGTTCAAGAAATACATTAAGTTAAAAAATATAAATAAATTTCATGTTGTCATATCCATAATAATTTTATATCACAATTTATGAATTGTATAAAATCTCAAAAAATAAATGTATACACATTTGAGCCTTGTAATATAAAAGAAAATTTTGGCTTTAATACCAATTGTAAGAAAAGTCGGATAAATAAAAACAACCAATTAATCTAATTTTTTGAATCGTGTCACAAAGCATTAAATATGCACCTATAAAGTAAATGAATAATAATAAAATTATACTTAATATTATATGAGAATCCATTATAGCAAAATACTCTTTTAATAGATTCACTTCTTATAATCCTAACAGAGAAATAGGAGAGAGAGTAAAACTGAAGTCTTAATAAAATAACTGTAGCTGTACTAAGGTATAAGTAGGAACTTGTTTTAATATAATTATACTGGGCTAACCGACCCATCATTATTAGTTCAGTTACAAGACTTATACCACTAAAGTTCATTAATGATTTAGTCATTATTATAAATTTAATAATTTAATTATATAATTAATTGACTCAAAATAATTAATTATTATGATATTAATTTAATTTAATAATATATGATTAATTAAATTATAATAGTCCACACAGAAAATTATAACACATATAACTATGGATCTCATGATTTGTAAATAAAAATAAATTTAATGTGTTTCTAAAGAAATATATATAACAAAACTAGTCACAAAATTGTGCGACCGCATATTATAGGGCATGCCATTGGACTCAAACGCAAGGGCATGCTCGCAGTCTTTTTTTTTTTAAGTTACAGTGGTGCAAAGTGTCTTGATACACTGGTGTATGGTACATTTCTCTTTAGACCGTCAGATTTACAGTTTTGTAAATCACATAATTTATAAGAGTGAATGACTTTGAAATGTTTTTAAAAAAGTATATGTAACTTTACTTAGTGCAGAATTTCACTCAATTAATTAGTTCAAGGGTGGGATATAATTAATTATATTAAAAAAATTATCTTTCCAATTAATGGTGCTGTAGCAGATTTTCTACCGATAATTATTAAAGAGGGACCGAGTTCAATGATGGACCGGTAACAATTTATTGAAGCTTGTATAATTCTGTGCCAAATTTAAATCTTGTTTTATAAGCTTAATTTGGCATAATGCTGTAACAGATCATTAATTTCTAAGTTGGCTGGAAAATGGTTGCACTGTTCATATGCAACAAAACAATAATATAGAAAGCCAATTTTTGTTAGTTTTAACTAAAAAATATTTATCAAGAAAAAAGATAGGACCTCTGTTGGGAGAATTATGGTACAAAGCAGATTCACAACTAAAGTAAAATTGAAAAGAATGAAGATAAACTGGACACAGATATTTTACGTGGAAAATCTCAAAATAAATTAGGGAAAAACCACGGGCAAATATAGGAGGATTTCATTATTTTAAAATAGGAATTACAACAACTTCTCTCTAAATACAAGGAGAGAACAATTACACACTCTCTCTTGAAATAGGAGAAAACA
>JANHAO010011657.1:0-16828 GCA_026873985.1 Saraca asoca | reverse complement strand
TTATAACATTGATACATTTCAATTGTTTTTCAACATTCAAAACTAATGAAAGCTCTTTTGGGGTTAAAAAACACTTTAAGGTTAATAGTAAGGGACCAGCTAGCCAATTTCCTCAAGGCAAACCTAGATGTTTTTGCATGGAATCATGAAGACATGGTGGGGATTGACCCCAAGATCATGTCGCACAAGTTGAACATAGATCCCCTCCACAAACTAGTTTGCCAAAAGAGGAGACAACTAACCCTCAAACGATCTATAGCCCTCAAAGAAGAAGTAGACAAGCTCTTAGCAAACAAGTTCATCTGAAAGGCCTATTACCCAACCTGGGTAACAAATCTTGCTTTGGTGAGAAAGAAAAATGGGAAGTGGAGAACATGCATAGACTTCACTGACCTCAACAAAGCTTTTCCAAAGGATAACTTCTTGTTACCCAGAATTGACTAGCTCGTTGATGTGATAGTCAGACATCAGCTCCTTAGCTTTATGGACACTTATTCAGGGTACAATCAGATATGTATGGAGCTTCAAGACAAAGAGCACACCTCGTTTATTGTGGATCATGGACTTTATTGCTATTAGGTGATGCCTTTCGAACTAAAAAAAGTAGGAGCAACCTACCAGTGGTTGGTTAATATGATGTTCAAAGAATAGATTAGAAAGACTATAAAGGTCTATGTGGATGATATGCTCGTAAAGTCTAAATAGGTCATGGAACATGTGAGGGACTTGGAAAAAATGTTTCAAAATTTAAGAAGGTACTAGATGAAACTAAATCCCCTAAAGTGTGCATTCAGAGTGTCCTTAGGAAAATTTCTCAGGTTTATAGTAAACAGTTGGAGGATTGAAGCAAACCCAGAGAAAATCAAGGCACTCATTGACATGAGGTCCCTAACCAGGGTCAAAGACGTACAATGCCTAACTGGTCAAGTAGCTGCACTTGGCAAATTTATCTGCAAGGCAACAGATAAATGCAAGCCATTTTTTGATGTTCTGAGGAAGGTTAAGCTATTCGAGTGGACTGAGAAGTACGAAACTGCCTTCCAACACTTAAAGGAATACTTGGGCCAAGCTCTACTGTTATCCAAACTGCAAGAAGGTGAGAATCTCATTCTCTACCTGGGAGTGTCCCAGCATGCTATTAGTGTAGCCCTTGTCTAGGATGAAAATAGGGTCCAACTCTTGGTTTATTATGTAAGCAAAAGGCTGATGAATGCCAAAGAGAACTACATGCCTATGGAGAAGCTCGCATATAGTCTTGTGATTGCTTCTAGGAAGTTACGGCTTTACTTCTAGGTGCATACCATTAAGGCACTCACTCAGTACCTACTAAGGCAAACTTTGCAAAAGACAGACACCTCAGGATGTTTGCTTAAGTGGGCTATTGAGCTTGCCCAATTTGATATTCAATACAAACCAAGATCAGCGATCAAGGGGCAGGTATTAGCAGACTTCATTATTAAGTTCACTAGACCAATAGAGAACAAAATGGAGACTCTGGAAGGTCCATGGTGGGAACCTTTTGTAGATGGGTTCTCTTATGAGCAAAAGTAGTGGCAAGAGTATTGTTAATCAGCCTAGAGGGACATAAAACCCTCTGTGTGCTATGATTTGAATTTCAAGCCACTAATAATGAAACAAAATATGAGGCACTGCTCGTAGGACTTTGTTTAGTAAGAGAGGGATGAGCTGAGAATCTGCAGGTCTTTAATGACTCTCAACTCATTGTTTATCACATGAAGGGTGTGTACCAAGCAAAGGGATCAAAAATGGCTTCCTACCTCTAGAGGTATGGGATTAGTCAAGTCCCATGAGCTCAAAATGCACATGTAGATGCATTAGCTTGCTTGGCTGCAACCAAGGATGCAGATTTCTTAGGTGCAATCCTAATGGAAACTCTTCCATCACTGAGCATCAAGCAAAAAGATGTTCTACCAGCAGCCATTGTAGCTTAGAACTCAAGGATAAGCCCAATCATGAAATATTTACAAGATGGTAAGCTTCCAGAGAATAAGTTAGAAGCACATCGCATGCGAGCTTGAGCTGCTATATACTACATTATTGATAACATGGTCTATAGAAGGGGCTTTTCAACTCTACTCCTCAGATGTATCAATGACCTTGATTGTGACAACACCCTTGAAGATATTCACACCAAGCACTATGGAAACCATGTTGGGGGCCTATCTTTAGCTCAAAAAGTTTTTTAATAAGGTTTCTTCTAGTTAACCATGAAGAAGGATGTGATCAGCCTTGTTAAACTGTGTGATAAATGTTAAAGGTTTTCAAAAGTTCCCTGAGCTCCTCTAGCCAGTCTTCAACAAATGGTCAGCCCTTGGCCCTTTGTGATATAGGGAATTGATCTGATCAGACCTCTCCTTATAGGTCATGAAAACTGCAAGCACATGATGGTTGCCATCGACTATTTTACCATGTGGGCTGAAGCAAAAGAATTGGGTGAAATTTCCTCTTCCAAGATTGAAAAATTCATCTAGAGCAATATCATTTGCTAATTTAGGGTTTCTCAGCAGATCGTAACAGACAATGGGACTCAATTCACTAGTGAGTAGTTCATTAATTTCTACAATGAGCTTGGGATTGAAAAGAGCTTCTTGGCAGTAGACAATCCTCATGCCAATAGGTAAGTCGAGGCTATGAACAAAATCATCAAGTAGATCTTGAAAACAAAATTAAAGGCTAGGAAGGGAGCATGGGTAGATGAGCTATCAAAAGTACTATAAGACTACACAACCATAGCTCGCAACACTATAGGAGAGACTCTCTTCTCAATGGTTTATAGATATGATGTAATGATATTGGTAGAATACGAAGTAACTTCACACCGAAGAGTAACTTTCAATCAAGAGAAAAATAATCAATTGCTCACTGCAAGTCTCGACCTCGTTAAAGGACTAAGAGATATGGTTTGCCTCAAAATTGCAACTTACTAGGAGCAGATTACTAGATATTATAATAGAAAGATCCAAACTCAGAGCTATAGACCAGGTGACCTCGTACTACAACTCATCCTACCTGAGCTCACAAACCTAGTGAAGGAACCTTGGGTCCAAATTGGGAAGGTTTGTACATAATAAAGAAGAATTTGGGTAATGGATTATACCATTTGGCTAATATAAATGGGGATGAATTCTCTTAAGCGTGGAATACAGTGTATCTTCGGCCATATTATCAATAAAGGCAAACTTGACCTTATAAATATGTAACATTCTTTAAAATTTTGAATAAAAAAGGTCCAAAAAATTCCTTTTTTGATTCTATGTTTAGCGAGCTTTCCAATGTATTCCCTCAAAGTTAGCCCTATTTAAGCTCAATATAGAAACTATATTCTGAGATGATAGCCCAACTAGCTGTCTTAGGAAGTTAATAAGCTTAAGCTTTGCATACTATGATTCATGTCAGCAATACAACCTACTTGGAACTATTTAGTTTGTTAATCTAGCATTCAGATCAATAGTTCGATTTGTCATCTCTAAAAAATAAACTGCTAGTTAATTTGTTAACAAAGCGTTCGAATATTCGATAGAGCAAAAATCCAAAAGAAAGATCACTTCAAGTAAAAAGAAATTTGTGTTAAAGTAGTATTTCACATGGAGATATTTTAGTTGCAATTAACATCAAGGAAAAAAATTTGAAAATAAGGGGCATGAAACAAAACTACGGAGGTACTATTTGGGAAGAGGCTGGAGGATCGGATGAGTCCTGAGGAGCTAAGGAATCAACAGTGGGCATAGGATGATCTTCTATCTTCTACACTTCAAGATTTGCCATGGCTGTTTCTTGCATCAGTGAGTTGCTCTCAGCCTAGTCATTATCTCGAACAAGAAGATTGCTAGTGATGTCATCACTTAGGGTCAAGGCTGTCTTCGCATTCCTTATAAAGCCTTGAATGATCACCTCAATCTCTCCACCAAAGAATGAGAAGTTGAAGTTCATATGCTTTTGCCACAAGGTGTATATAAAACTATTGGTGTTATCAAAAATTATAGCCTCTTTAGCCTTAACAACCATGGCTAATGTCTCTTCTTTGACTGTAGTGGTCTCTTCCTCAGCTCGAGCGACCCTTTCAGCCATTTGCTTGACCTCCTCTTTAGGTTGCACCACTTTCTCCTCGACACAAGCCATCCTCTCCCAAACATCCTGTGTCTACCTACGAGGACCTTAGATCCTCTTGCCAAAACTACTATCTCCTCTTTCCTTTGTCTCAACTCATCATAAGCCTTGTGAAGTCCCAAGGATAAGCTAGCTGTCTCACAAGCCAAGGTTTCTTTAGCCCTCCTCCTCGCAACATTAGTGCTCTCCAATCTCTTTCTTAGCTTTACTGCCTCATTGGTCACTGCTACTAGGTTATCCTTGAGCTTACCTTGCTCCTCCTCCCAGCTTATGATCTTATCCCTCAACTTTATCATCTCTAGTACCCCTTTGAAAAACACCACAAGAAGTTAGGGCACATGCTAAAAAATAAGAAAAATGGAAAAGTGTAATACTGACCAGTAGGCAGCGGCGAGCTATTATGTCTGCCAAGGTGCTACGCCGTATCTCCTCATCCTCTAGAGACTTTGTATGAACCCCCAAGATCCAGTCCATGTTTTTGTCAAGAATGCCATAAAATGCCAAGGTCTTGGGTCCTAAGACTTTAGGTAGGTCCTCTAGAGTGTCCTTAAACCCTTCCTCTAAGCTAATAGTGATCCTTTTCCCCTTGTTAGTCCTTTGTTTTTTGGGAGAAGGGTTGGCTGAAGCTTCTTCTCTATGATCTAGAGACCTCTATATTCCTCCCTTGACCTCAGGTGGCTCCAATTGCAGAACGGGGACTGGGGTGAGCCAGGTCTCCTCAGTGATCACCAAGGAGGAAGGGTAGCCAACATGAGTAGAAGTTGGAGTGGCAATAGAGGAGGAAGGATGACCGACTTAAGTGGAAGCGAGAGTGGTAGTATGTCTCGACTTCAGTACTAAAGGAGGAGGCATGATGAGATTAACTTTCCCTATATCACTTTGCTCCCTGAAGCCTGCTGGAGTGATCTCTTTAACACCTCATGCTCTGATGTCCAACAAGCTATTAAGAAGCTTGGTACCAAGGACAAGAGAGAGCTCGTCTACCCACAGAATCTTTTCATCAAATTTTAGATCATTCTGAAAATCTTTAGAGGTAGTGAACTAATTGAGCACTACGGTCTCCTCCACCGTCAACTCTGGCCTCTCTTTCTTAGCTCCATCTGCAAAAAGCACAGAAAAAGATTAACTCCAAATAAGGTAAAAAAAAATGAAATCAACCTGTATGCTCTTAGCTCACTTACCAGGATTCAAAACAAAACTAAAGCTTTGAATACGACGCAAGGATGGGCAAAAGACAAAAAACCAATAGGTCTTGTAATGCCCTACATTGAATTTTCGCTTAGCGTCCCCTTGAGGTAGAATTTTCTTGTATTTAGATGGATGGACCGAAAGATAATAAATACCTTCTCACTGCCCAATACTCTTAATGCTATAGAGGTAGCTAAGGGCCTTGGCTGAAGTGGGTGGAAGTCCATTTCTCCAATAAACAAGGGCTAAAGAAATCAAACTCAAATATACGTTTGGAGTCAGCTGGATGGGGGAAAGTTTTAACTCATTTAAAAAAATCAATTATGAAGGGGACAATTGAGAACCTAAATCTAGCACCAAGTTATTAGATATTGATTGCTATAAATTTTTCAAGAGGATGAGAAGCATGGACACTACAAGAAGGAACCAGTACATGACATTCCTTTGGAAAAAAAGTATGCTTTAGCTATCTCTCCAAGCTCTTTGAGCTTAACTATCGAAGGACATGTATAAAAAGGGAATGAACTATAGACCCCTTTGGTCCAGAGCAAGCTGCAAACTCACTTGTGACCTAGCCACTCTAAGAGGTCACACCCCTAATGACACAGAGTGTCTCCCTGCTCTCTTCAGACTCAATATCTTCACTAACTATAAGGTGGTGGCAACATCTACAAGGTGGATACATCTATATAAGAAGAAGAAAGAGATGATCAAGTCACTAGAGATAGACTGATCCCTAATCCTAAGCAGCTTATCTTAAAAAGAAGATCGCAACCACCTCAAGTCATCAAGACCTAAACTCAAAATACAAGGAGGGGGTTTTTCGACTATTGGGCCAATGAAACCCAGAAAACTAGTTGGAAACTCTGCCATCGCCAAAAACCCTAACGCTTATCGGTAAGTGAACCAAATACAACTAAAGGGAAAATACACAAAGATTTAGCCAACATTCTAGTTTTCGTTAATAGCAAACAAACTAACAAGCCCCCTGAAAATAGAAACTTAGAAATAATGAGTCAGGAAAAGAAGCTTACCATGCTAAATGAAGAAAAGGCTCCGAAGCACGAACAAAATTGATTCCCGAGGACTGGAACTTAGCCTAATGAACTTAGAAAATCGAAATGGAGCAGAAAGCAGTGGATGACAGCAAATGGTCATAGCGCTTGTAGAGGAGGTGGAGAGGAGGAGTTTAAATATGATAGACTTCAAATGACAGATGAAAGGGGGAAAAGAGTTTCCTAATATTTATTGCACATGGTCCAACCATTAGGTCTAGAAGCTATTTCAATAATCCGTGATCCAACGACCCTATACATGTCAATATTTAAGTCAAACACATTCACTAGAGATAATAATCATCACACTGTCTACAAAAATCGAGGAATCACATATAAAACGAGCTTGTCAAATTACCTACTAGATTGCAAATCATAACCAACAAGCTACGACCCTAGCCATTTTGTGACTAACCAAATATTCACAGCTCCCTTGCGACCTAATATTCATAGCTCCCTTACGAACTAATATTCGTAGCTTCCTTGCAACGAAATATTCACAGCTCCCTTACGACCTAATATTTGCAGCTCTCTTGTGACCTAATATTGGCAAGTTTCATGCGAACTAATAACTTGTAACTCTTGTATGATCCGTTCCTCGCTTTAGTTTAGGCACATCAAATCACCTATTGACAACTCAGGCGTACCTAATCACCTTCATGACCTTATGTCAATGCATGCACACCTAATTGCCTACTACACATTTGACCTCGCTTTAGTTCAGGCTTACCTAATTGCCTACTGATAGTTTAGGTGCACCTAATTACCTTTGTGACCTCATGCCAGTGCATGCATATTTAATCGCCTATTGTGCATTCGACCTCACTTCAACTCAGGCATACTTAATCGTTTACTGATAGTTTGAGTGCACTTAATCGCCTTTGCGACCTCATGCTAGTGCATGCACACCTAATTGCCCACTGCGCATTTGACCTTACTTCAATTCAAGTGCATTTAATTACCTACTAACAGCTCGGGTGCACCTAAAAGCCTTTATGACCTCGTGCCAGTTTAGGCACACCTAAGTGGCCAGAGTGCACCTAATCACCCGCTATGCACACGACTTCACTTCAACTCACGTGCATTTAATCACTCACAAGCGTATTCTAACTAAAGCACAGTCTAAAGGTTATCGAACTCGTGCCATTAACTACTCACGATTTTCTTGTGAACTAAAAACTCACTATTGGACAAAGCATTTTGGTGCTTAAGTTTGTTATCAAACGAAGTGGATTAATTTCACCAATTGAGCATTTAGCTTTATATTCAGTCAAATATGGCATGCAGAAATCAATTTACAAAAAAGCTTGAATGTTATCTTTTGCAACAATTGACAACCAATTACACATTGGAATGTCAGAAAAAAAAAGACAACTTTCATTACAAAACCTCTTTCAATGAGGTGAATTTATACAAGAAAATTCAGAGTACAAAGATTGGAATAAGCATATAACTACAATAAGTAGGAGGAACTAGTCTTTTAGGAGCCATAGCCTATGAATAGGCTAGACCATTCCATCTTCTCTCTCCTATCTTCCTCCGAAGCTAATAGCTCATCCTTTGGCCTGACAACTCCTGGCATCTAGAGAGGCTGACTGGATTGTCTCACTAAGCAAGGAAACCAAAGAACGAAAGTGAAGAGCCTTATTTAACTTAACCACAAAGAGGTGGTGAAAGAAGGTAACAAAATTTCCTAGGATCCTTAAAGAGGAATTGCCTGTGGAAGCTTCCCATAACAAAACTTCCCAAAATCCTTAAGGAGGAACTCTTGCAGCAGACTGTACATGCCCTTTAGGATTCACCAAGGATTTGCATTATCATGGACATAGGGGGCTCATTTGAACCTATCAAGTTGTTTTGCGAAAGAAGAGAAAATTTTCACACCTTATATAGACTAATCTGACTTTTCTGAAGAATCTAGAAAATGTCCAATTGTTCTTAATCGAGCGATTCAATATGAAGTAAGCTTGTCACACCAACAGCTGTAAAATAAGTGTAGTAAAAAGTGTGGCTAGGTATGAAGTGAAAGATTAAAGATTAAAGCCTAACATGACCACACAACAGGTCGTGAGCAAAGACTTTGACTGCACGATAGGTTACAAATGGAGGACTTGGTAACACCATAGATTGCGAACGAGGGGACTCTGCCTGTACGAACTAACTCCCAACTTGTAGAGTGAACTAAGAGTTGGAGGGCTAGTATTATGGGCATTTTATGGACTTAGTGAAATGAGCCAGCAAAGGGCCAATCTGGAGCAAGGTCGTTGAAGCCAGCTAGCAAAATGCGCAACGCGAGCTTGAAGCTTCCAGTAGACCAAGATTACAGCAAGCTTCCCCCGATGTAATTGGGAATAGCTAATGTCTAATTGACAGTATAAACATACTTCTAACTTACAAATAAGCCTCCAAAGTCCGATAATGATTTGCCCCGCATTTATTAATTAACGCCTAGCATTTATTGCTTAATGCTACTGTAATCATAGTTTAATAGTGATAAATTATAACTTGTAACCTTCTCCACTCCTATAAATAGGAAGGGAGTCCATTGTAACAAGATTTAAAAAAATACATGTAGAAACCTTGCTAAAATAAAGAGAAAACTGCAAGCATTGTAAAACTAAGCGGTGAAATAACTTAAAAGCAAAAACAGTCACCGTGGACGTAGGAGCCATATTGACTTTAGCTGAATCACGGTAAAACTTTGTGTATTTCTTTTACTCTTCTTCTTCTTTCTCTCATCATTTCTTCATATTTCACGTCTTATATAGCAGTTTGGATTTCAAAATTCTCGATTGATCGATTACAAAATCGACCATTAACAGTACTTATATTTGTAAATGATGATTCTAAAAGGATTGTGATGAACAAAAGTGGATTTGCATTTAAAGTATTTTGTATGATTTATAGTTTTAAAACGATTTATGTTTAGGTGTTGAATGATAGACACCAATGTTTTTGTTGGACTTATTTTGTTTCTATAAATATATTTTATTGATTTTATTGAAAATTGCTTATTGTGCATGCTTACATGTATATTTGTTTCCATGATGTTTAAAAATTATTTTGTTTGCTAGTATAATTGAAAATGAGTTTATAAAAATTTAAGAACTGAAAGTACTTATAAATTCAAATATTAAATCTATGATATTTTGTAAAAGGATTCTTTAACAAATAAAATAGATTTAAAATTAAAGTGCTCATTCTAGTTTTGAAATGTTAAAGAAAATGAATAATTATGTAGATTTTTGTATATTTAAAGATGTTGTTAATGACTATTTTGATTCATAAGTTAAAAATGAAAATAATGTGGATATGTGGGAATTTTCTTTAGAAAACTCCAAATGTATTTAGAAATGTAATTGCCATGGCTATTGTGCAAGGTACATGATAAGAATTTTTGCTTAGAGAGATAATAAGAAAATAATTAGTGGAGGGATAAGGTGAGGCAAATATATGTGATATAATAATAATTGATTTTGGGGTTTTGCTTTGACCTTGACTTTTAAAAAGAAATTGACTTTGATGATATTAGTTTGACTAAATTAGGAATTTGACGTTGATATGTTTGGTTAATTATGAAAAAAAGAATCTCATTAGATTTTATTTATTTCATTTAATTTAAAATATTTTTTAATCATATAAGTTTTCAAATTTATGACATTTGATAAATTTTGAATATTTTATTTTCTTTATTTCAAATAAATTATATTTTTAGATTACTGATTATAGGTTATCATTCACTAAATTCAATAGAACTCACCCTTCTTTATTTTTCATTTTCTTTTTTCTAATCTTTCAAAGATAGCTTAAATCAGACACTTTAAATTATGTATTTGAATCCATGCCAAAGTTTATGACAATAGACAGTTAAATTAGGAAACACAATGCATATACATTGAATGTTGTATATCTGCGTCTTGAGTATATATATTTTATACACACACACACACACATATATATATATATATATATATTTGTACAACAGGTTGCCGGCAAGAAGCCCCTTCAAGTCTGGGTTGGAGAAGAGCACTTGAGCATGCTTCCTAATGGCAAAAAAAAAATGAAAAAAAGAAAAAAAAAAAAAAGAAACAGTCCTTTTTAACTATCTTAATGATTTTTATGACCCCTCACAATAGCCTGATAGCAATTTATGACCTTTGGCAAGTTGGGCCATATTTGGGTGTTCGCCTATGAAACAGGTGGACCGTAATCTAGAAATGGCCTGAGGTTATTGACAGCAGGCCTTGATTCTAAAATCCTTTGTAACACTGCAATAGGTGGGCCACCCCATTTGCTCCTTTGGCATCTAAATTAGTGATTTGCACTGATCTTAAATAGATTGTCCTGGTTAGTGAGTTTGTAATGTCTTAATCAAGGAATCTAATCAACATATTTCATAAAAAAAAATCATTTGCAAACGAAATAAAATTATTTTTATTTTATTTTTTAAGAATTAGGATTTATTTACAAATAAATTGAAATAATTTCTATTGAAATGATGAATTAAATTCTACAAAAATTAATTCTAAATATAACACAAATATGTAACCAAAAAGTGTAATCAAAGCAAAGAATTATTTATGAACTATACGATAGGCAGCTAATATTTTTAGTAGAACAATAGTATCCAAAATTGCTTTTGGGTGTTTGCTTGATTCGAAGTCAGAGTATTGTGTATGTTAAGTAATTTTTTACTACTATCATAACAAAAAAAAAAAAATAGAGAAGAATTTGAGAGCAAACACCAATGAAACTTTATCTAAATTTTGTCCTTTGAGATATTTTATAGGTTTTACTGTCCTACACATTAACAATTTTTTTTAATTAAAACTTCTAACTCATTTTTTCTTTACTTTCCATATTTTATGTAATTGTTTTTAAAACAATATACTTTTATACGAATTTCATGTGAAAAACACAAAAAAGTATAATTCCATCAATCAAATTTGTAATATGAAAATTTAAAAAATTTGTCTTTTTTTTATTAGATAAATCACAACAAATTTGTTAGAGCAATCTTATAGATAGTAAAACTATTCTTGAAGCAAAGAAAAAATAGAACTAAAGAAGACAAAGAAATAATAGGAGATCAAAAGAGAATGAAGAAATCTTTTCTCATAAAATGAATTTCTCTCCGTTTACACTGTTGCACCCTAATTGACTTTTATATAAACTGAGAAATGACTAAGTTGTTGGTTAATTGCCAGCTCAACAAAACTAGCTTTTTCTAAACAAATTGAATTACTTTACAACATACCCCTTTAATTCAGATTGCTCAAAGCTACTAAATCTACCATTTGTTTTAGCTTATCAAATCTTTCAATCTTTAATGGTTTGGTTCAAATGTCTACTAGTTGGTTTTCAGATTTGTAGTGAGCAACTTCAATTTTTTTCTTTGTTTACTTGGTCCCTCAGAAAATGATATTTTATTTCTATATGCTTACTTTTTTCATGTGAAATTGGGTTTTTAGCTAAGTTTATTGCTGATTTATTGTCCACATACAATCTCATAGGCTTTGTGATTCCTATATTCATTTGTTCTAAGATAGTTTGTAGCCATACGGCTTGACATGCTCTTGCAAATGTAGCTACATATTCAACTTCACATTCAACTTCACAACTCGATAAGGCAACTATGGATTGTTTCTTTAAGCACCATGAGAAACAAGCATTACCAAATTGAAAAAAGAAATACCCTATTCTACTACTTATATCATCTCGATCCACACACCCATCACTATCTAAAAAGCCCAGTATCTCACCTCCACAACCATCAGTGTTATTAGAAAACAATCTCAGATCACAAGTGCCTTTAAAATATATAAGCATTCTTTTGGCTACCTATAGATGAGAAACATGTAGATCTTCTATAAATTTGCTTACTAGGCTTACACCATAGTAGATGTTTGGTCTAGTGTTGCACAAATATCTCAAGCTTACCATAATCTATTTATACAGGGTAGGATCTATTGCACTATCACTGTCTCCTCTTGTCAACTTTATGCTAGTATTTACTAGTGTTGGAGATGTGCTACAATTAAGCATATTAAATCCCTTCAACACATTAGTTGTATATTTTCTTTGATGCATGACTAGCCCTTTTAATGTCTGAACAAATTTACAATAAGATAGCAGATTTGAACTTCCTTATTTCTTCCTCATTATTCCCAATTAAGAGTAAATCATCTACATAAAGACATACAATCAAAGTAGTCATGCTATTAATGGCTTTTATAGACAAATTGTACTCACTTGTGCATTTTTTAAAACTAGATTAAGTAAAAAAAAGTCAATCCCCTTGTTCTAGGCTCAGAGGGCTTGCTTCAAGCCATACAAGGCTTTCTGTAGCCTATACACTTTATTCTTAATACCAGCTTTCTCAAAACTAGGAGGCTACTTGACAAAGACATCTTCTTCCAAAGGGTCATTGAAAAAGGTAGATTTTGCATCAAGTTAATGAAACTTCCATTTATTGTAGGCTGTAATAGCTGTTAGAAGTCTCATAGTCTTTGTTCAATGCTTCCATTTGGTTTCATTTTTGTCTTGTAAACCTATTTGACAACTATGGATTTCTTATTTTTAGGTAATTCCATCAATTCCCAAGTTTGGTTTCTCTCTACTAAGTCTATATCTTCCTTCATATCCTAGATTCAAGTATTTATCTGGATGGCTTCTTCAAATTCAATAAAAGATACATCTACAAATAAAGCCATATGCACAAGATCTCCATCTTTAGTTACTGCATTGTTTGGAAAAATCTCAGTCTTTAAGTCTTGGTGGAAGCTACTTGTTTCTTTAAGATCTCTAAGAAACTCTTTACTGTCTATTGTCTACATTTCTACCTTGTTGAGCTTCTTCTTGTACTTCTCTTTCAATTTTAGTGTCAATCTCTAGTAACAAATGACTTATTCTTATATTACTTGTTGGGCCTTCTTACCATTCCTAAGTACTAGTCTCATAAAAAATCTCATCTCTACTTATGATAACTTTGTTTGTTAAGGGATTGAATAGTTTATGCCCTTCAATAGGATATCTCACAAATATAGCTTCCACACTTCTATCATCTAGTTTTTTTTTTCTTATTTCTTTTGGTATATGAGCAAAACACAAGGATCTAACACCTTTAAATAGCTTACATTTGGCTTTCTTCCAGTCTAGGCTTTTAGGAGTCATGAGTTCTTATCTCTTTGTAGGACACCTATTAAGTACATATATGGCACATGATGCTACTTCTCCCCAAAACTCATTAGGTAAGGATTTGATTTTTAAAATATTTCTTGCCATGTTCATAGTGGTCATACTTCTCCTTTCTATAGTGTCATTGTGTTGTGGAGTGTAAAGTGCTATTACTTCATGTAAGATTCCTTTTGATCTATAGAATTCATTAAACTCCTTTGAGTTCTATTCACCACCTCTATTTGTCCTTAGTATCTTGATGAAACTGCCACATTATTTTTTATCTAATGACTTAAACATTTTGAATGACTGGAAGGCTTCTAACTTGTATTTTAGGAGGTAGATCCATATTTTTCTAATATAATTATCAAAAAAGGTTATAAAATAACTATTTTTTCCCAATGATAAACTGTTAATAAGACCACATACATCACTGTAGACTAGTTCAAGCAGGTTAGAAGTTCTAGTTACAAAGTGCTTAGAGAATGGTTGTTTATGTTGCTTCCCAAGTATGCAGGCTTCACAAAAATTTTCTAGTTTGGACACATGAGGTAGTCCTAATACCATCCTCTCCTTACCCAATATATGTAAACTTTTAACGTTTAAATGACCAAACCTTAAATGCCAGACCCGGCTCTTATTTTTCATTACAACTATTAGACATTGATGTTCACTATCTGAATTTCAATTTAGAAAGTTTTATTTTTTGACAAAGGAGCCTTCAACACATTTCTTTTCTTGTCATCAAGTATTGTTAATTGACCTTGTTCCATGTTCATGTTGTAACCTTTTTCAAATAGTTGGCCTAGACTCAACAAGTTATTTCTCATAGTTGGAACATAAGATATATTTGAAATATGAGCATGACTTCCATCTCTTTGTTGTATGAAGATTCCACCTCTTCCTTCCACTGGAATTATGCTATCATTTATAAACTTTAACTTGGATTTGATTGGGTCATCTAGTTCTACAAAACATTCTTTTCTCCAAGTCATATGATTATGGTTATGACTAAGTCATTAATGGCATGGAAATTCTTTCCCTAATCTTATGGACTATATAAAAGCTGCATATTAAGAGGCTATACATCTTTAAGGGAGTTTTTCTTGATGAAATATTGTCAAATCCCTATTATTTGATTAATGACTTCTTTAAAATTTATTATTTGATTATTAATTTGATTCTATAAGAGTGTTGCCAATATAGTCCTATGATTGGGAATCAAATTAGGAAATTAGTTTTACTTGATGTGGGATAAAAGATGAACAGGTTCTTATAATTTTGTTAGTAATAATTAGACTTTGATTTTTTTCCTATTGAATCTTTTTTTATTCTAATTTTGTTACTTATTAGTATATTTATAAAAATTTAACGCTTCAATAGTTACCTCTTGTAACTTTCAGATCCCATAGCGAAAATTTTGTTACCTTAGTTTAGATCACTATCCATGTACACATGAACTCATTCTAAATCCATTTCAAATTTTCAATCATGAACAAACACCTTTGTTGGTGATTATAGGGTAGTTACTAGAGTCTTCAATAGTAGAAATTACACATTCCAAATCCCACGGGCCTTAAATGGCGTCTCTGATAGCAAAATAGTAAGGAAAGAAGGTGAAAAACTCATGTTTTCCATGGTGGTAAAGGGGAGCATGAATTTTTTATAATTTTTCTGAATATTTTGCTCTACTTAAAAATAATTTTAAGATATCATCTCAGTTAATTCATAATATTGATTTAAGGAATAATTATGTATAAAATCAATTTTTAGATAATGTGTCCATCAAATATCAATTAACCACCATCATAAATCCATTTATGATTAATTTCTTTATTTATCTCAATTAATTATTTAAACAAATCAAATATTTAATGGATAATAGGGTTAAAAATAATCCCATATAATATGTCCATGTGAAAGCATCACATGTCATGCAACATCTCCCACTCATATACATGGGCATGCATGCTCCTTAATCTAATGTTTGCTTTAATCTCTCAGCCATATGAGAAATGAAATGTGCAATCACATGAGAAAGGTACCAACGAGTAAATGACACCATTTGACTAGTATGATACTATTTCAAATCTTGTTATACCCTAAATCATCTACTTACACCAAAATTTTGCATTTCTAGTCCCTCTTAGATATAGAGTCATGCAAAAGCTAATCTTTGTCTTTTGTGCTCATGGTTACATCAACTACACAAGTTTATATAACCACTTAGGCAATGAGAAACAAACTCATTAGTGAAAGTTCAAATAATGTTTCCTTAGATATTCATGTCAATCCACTAAGCTTAAGTTGCTTTCCCAAACATGTTCCACTGTACTGCATGATTCTTGGTCTTTAGGAGTTAAGCTAAAACAACAACACTCAACCTTAAATTCATAATATGGGTATAAGTCCCAAGGAAATAAATGTAGGACACTCACAATTCTTATAGGGCTCACACAGTGACTAAGTAAGGATCTATTTGATCATTGCCTAACATAGGTCATCTTATAGTACATACAATATGAAATGCATGCTATAGTGGAGCTCCTGCTTAGGCCTTTTCATGCTCTAATATTACATCATACAGAACTTAGACTAGTCATCTCAAAATGGCAAGTTTGAAACACAAAGTCTTAAATTTGGCTTCAAACAAGCTATATAGAGGTGTGAACATCCTCTTCACTCAATTTTTTTGGTCTTATCTTAGCTCATAGCTAAGGTGATATAATTTTTACCATAAATCCTTACATGCTACCTAGGCAACAAAGAGATAGCTATACATGGTACCAAGTGATCTTTAAGTCTCATTTTATCCATTACTCAAGCTTTGGGGCAAATTTCCCATATGATAAGGACAATCCAAACCTAGTGACAATAAATATATGCATCTAATTAACCTTTATCATCAGTGAATAAATGATAGGAAAATAACTCTATCTTGCCAAAAACAAAGCACAACATAGTAGTATATCAATTGTCCACTAAACTTAAACCTCTAACATGCTTAGTGAAAAGTATCTCTTACAATGGGTTTAGTAAAAGACACCAGCAAAACTCTTTACTAATATTGATATACTTTAAGGAAACTAATCTTGATGCAATGAAATTATTTGTAAACATTGAACGCTAGGAGATATATTGCTACTTCTTGCTACAATATGAAATAACTCCTCCTTCTAGCATAAATGCGTGGCTCACCACTACAAAAAAAAGGCAGAGTTAGCGGCGGGTAAAATAAAACATAGCGGCGGTTAAAACCGCCGCTGAGTAAATTAGCGGCG